>JAXCGZ010015095.1:7500-250000 GCA_037179515.1 Halocaridina rubra
GAGTTTGATCTTTCTACTTCTGCCAAACGATCCAAACTTTGTGCCCTTCCATAAAGTGCTCTTGCTGATTTGGGGTTCCTTGAAAGGATGGCCCCAAAACTATTTAGGGCATCTCTGGGATTCTATGGGTGAGTAGGAAGTTAGGGATTGATGGGATGAGGAAAACGGGTTATTTGAAAGGAGAGGTATCACATTTTACAAAAGTTAAAGCAAGATAACAAGAATGGCCGAAATTCCAGATTAGATGAGAAGCAAAAATGAATTATGATTTGGAAAGCAATGAGTGGAAATATAGTGATAAGGAAAAGGATGGATTTTGTAATCAGGATTAAGGGTTAATGGGTCAGGAAATGAGTAAACAAAACAATTAGAAAATAAACTGGGTAACTAATATTGTGTTGTGCAGTTTATCACTGATGTACACATGGTAACAAGGAAATAAAAAATTATAAGAATCTACTCTTATATATGTCTGCATGTTTTAAACTAAAAATCGAGTATTCACAATCAAACCACACAGGAAGTTCAATATAATTCCAAAAAAGTTCATAAACCTTTTGGTACTATTATTAACATATTTAAACAGCAGAAAGGCACTGTGTTTATCTTCAACTGTTAAAAGTTTTTACAACTAGTTAATAAGGTATAGTATATTACACACCTTTCACACTCCAGACAACTCACAACAATTAAAACCTGGACCAGTAAACTTGGCAATTACTGTATATAACCCACATATAGCTATAAAACTTACATCTACAGGAATCAACATTTCAATTATCAGAAAGAAAAGCAAGAGCAAAAATCAAACTCTGCCGTGGAGTATGAATGCCTAAAGATCACAAAATACAATTAAAAAAACGACTGATATAAGTCAGGGCATATACTAGAGTATACAGCAAGAGACACAAAAGGTAATGAAAGAAATTTTGAGGAAAGTGAATGAAAAAATTAAACTGCAAGTATTGGAGAACCAATATCAATAGATCACTATATAGTATACATTAAAAAAGCCGAGATAAGAGTGAGTGACAATCTCCATGTACTGAAGTATAAAATCAAAGCAATCTACAAACACAATGAAAAGAGTTTTGATATGAAGAGAACATTAGTAATCTGTATATACTGGAGTATAAAAGTCAATCAATCACACTATACAATAAATGGATATATCATTATATAATGGAAGAGCTTTTTTATTCCGTATCTGTGACCCTTGCACTACCAAATCCCTGAAAGGATAACTAAAGTAATCCCTTTACTACTGCAAACTAGAATTATTTTCATTTCTTACATTACATAAAATCTCCAACAGCACGAATTACTTTTGCTCCGTTAATATTACCCATTAAGAACATACTAAAATCCAGTCTATAAAAGAGTACTACAAATCAAAGTCGTGAATATATAATTACTACTTTATATATAGTTTTGTAAAAAAAAAAAAAAATACTGAAATCCACAACCTTGAACAAAAACATCAACTTTAGCATTTATTCAGAGTACTTATTCACATATAATTACACAGTACCAACTAGAAGTAACACCAGAGAAAATGATTAAGAAGTGCGAATATAAAATCATTATTATTACATGCAGCGAACAATGAACCTTATACACAAAAAATTAAAATACTATAGGTCACTTTGCAAGACTCTTCATTAAACATGGATGACCTGATACATTACCCAATGTCGTATGTCATATTATTTACATCAAGGCAAAAAAAACGTATGCATTACTTTCATAAACGATCAAGATCATAATGAGAATATACTTACAATATACAGCAAATGTGTTGCAAAATGAAGTTTTAGCAAAAGATGTATATAAATATGCGTCTCTTGCTGAAGGAGGCCTGCAATGTTCACATGATTTCAGTTGGCACAAGAAAACTGTTTTCCTTGAACTAAACTACTTCTAAACCTTGAGCTAATAGTTTATATATATATATATATATATATATATATATATATATATATATATATATATATATATATATATATATATATATATATATATATATATATATATATATATATATATATATATATATATATATATATATATATATCCGATTTCACCAGAGACTGACATACAAGTAAGAAATGTGGCCCACAAGACAAACAAATAAAAAAACAAGAAACTTCAATTAAAGTGAAATAACTCGAGGGTGCATATTAACGGAAGGAGGGAAGGAAGGAGGGAAGGAAGGGTAAGGGTGTTTAGGGACCCTAGAAAGATAAAAAGCAACATTATCAGGTAACACAAACCATAAAAAAAATATATATATATATATATATATATATATATATATATATATATATATATATATATATATATATATATATATATATATATATATATATATAGTACTGGCTTATTATGAATCAGAACCTACTCTCAGAAGTGGAATCTGCATATATCTAAACATACAACCAAACATACAAGATATTAAATAAAAATTTAATATCTTGTATGTATGGTTGTATGTTTAGATATATGAATATTCCACTTCAGAAAGTAGGTTCTGATTCATAATAAGCCAATACCATATATATATATATATATATATATATATATATATATATATATATATATATATATATATATATATATATATATATATATATATATATATATATATATATATATATATATATATATATATATATATAGTATTGGCTTAGTATGAATCAGAACCTACTTTCAGAAGTGGAATCTCCATATATCTAAACATACAACCATACATACAAGATATTAAATAAAAAGCAGATACTACAGAGGCCAACATCAACATTAAATGAAATAAAATCAAGTAATAATATTACAAAGTTATAGTAAACATAGGTACAATAATACCTCAAATATTTGAATGTCATTGTCTAATCTACACATATCCAGTCAGTGCAAACATATGGAAAGTATAGTAACTGCACATACGAATGGACTGACGAAGTACAGCATTTCTATACATTCCTAATCACCATTTCCTCACGTAAAAGAAGTAAATCCGGGGCCTATAACCAAAAGAAAAGGACAGAGGCTGTGGAGGGCCTGTGGGCTTGCCTTGCTATAGTGTAGTATTGAAGAAAAACACTGAAAAATTACATTGTAAAACTAGTATGTAGACACTCAGTGCTTTCAAATACACTTGCAAAATCCAGAAATCCATCTGAAGTTATTAAACATACTTTTTCCTTCTTGTTATTAACAAAGCCATTAAGGTATTACAACATCATTGTGAGTGATTTTATACTGGTAATTATAAATCAGCAAAGTAATGAAAAGTCTTCAAGCCAACTGAAGTAAATGAAGAATTAAATAGTTAAACTTTATATTTTTTCATCTCACAGGATGGAAAATATTAATTTCCAAGCTATGCAAAATCTAAATATGACACTGCCATACATTCATTTGCAGAGAATGCATATCTGCATTTTTCAATGAATAATAGATAAGCACTGCAGATCAGACAATAAAACTCTTCTCAATAATACAATAAATAACATTACTTTTGGAGAAACTGATTTCTACACCTTATTCACTCCAAATTTGCACAGTACAGAGACGCTCCTTACTTACTTACGAACACTTCCAGATATAAAGGCAAAAACCTATCCATCATTTACCTATCTAATAATGTATGTATTACTCTACTATACTGTATTATTATTATTATTATAATTTTTGTATTTTTTTTTTTTTTTTTGACACCAGGACGGGCCAAAATAAATTATAAAATAAAACAGCCCTCATCGGGCCTGGGTACGAAGAATACATAAAGTAAAGAGAAACAGAGATGGAGAGTGTAATGACTTGTCAGATGTGAAGGGATAATAAAAGATGTGTGATGAATATCCAAGAATATTCAGTGTAGTTGTAGGCATCATTTTATTACTGTTATAAACTTCACTGATACTGTATACTTTATATATAATAGTTAAGCATCTTTAGCATAATTACTGTACAGTCCTAAACACAACTTACAAACAATGCTACTTATGAACAGACTTTTGGAATGTACCTCGTTTGTAAGTAAGGGAGTGTCTGTAGTTTGTTTAATTTTAGTGACAAGTGAAAATATGGAGTTACTGAGCCCAAGTTATGAGACACTAATCCTAACATCCTCTACAAATAATATAATATCATTAGTTATTCTAAATTAATCCTACACAATGTGTGATATATATATATATATATATATATATATATATATATATATATATATATATATATATATATATATATATATATATATATATATATATATATATATATATATATATATATATATATATATAAACTGTGGTGACCCAAACCCACGAACTTAATCCGTTCCCAAAAACTGTTCTTGGGTTGGATTTATTTTTCCCATTGGAGAGCATGTAATTTCAATTAATCTGTTCCTGGTCACAATAAATAATTCTAAAATTTTTTAGTCATTAAAAACGAGTAATATAATACAGGTTTTATGCATTTCATGTGTAAAAGGAAAATTACATAATAAAAAGGAATTCTACTCTACTAAAGTAAATCATATACATATTCAGGTATACAGTATTCACTTGTTGATACCCAGTATAAAATAGCAAAGTTCAACACTTAGAAAAAGTTGTCAGATTCTCCTACTAATAACAAATACAGAAGGAAAGAGTACATATTGTAGTACTGTATTTACCTTTTGTCGATGATTGTTGCTGGCATACGTGGATGGTGGTTGAGGAGGAGGAATATAACCTTCACTCTCGGTAAATTTAGTGAATTCCTTCACGTAAGAATCTGCTGTTTTTTGGTCGGAAAAAGCCGCCTCTCCATGTCTAATGACGCTATAAATCCCAGTTCAGCTACAAGTGTTCAAACCAGCTTCTGCTGGCTTTGAATTCCTCAACTTTAGCGCCACTCGGAGAGTTTACAACTATATCATGGTGGATTTGCAAAGCTTAGCGCATATTATGGCCTTGCTAATACTATCTCCAACCAGCTGTTTTTCATTTATCCACAACAGTAATAAACTTTCTACCTCTTCTATTAATTGTGACCTTTTTTTCATTAATATATTTACTCCCTTAGCCATGTCAGTTGCCTTCAAGATCTCTTTATTCTTTAAACTAGTACAGATGGTTGATTTCGCCATGTTATACTTCATGGCGAGATCGGACACAGAAACCCATTTTCAAGTTTAGAAATTATTTCTTTCTTCGTTTCCACTGTTTTGCATCTAGGGTGTTTGATGCCAATATCACTAACACTTTTAACTTTCTCAGGAGCCAAAATAAGGGCTATATGAAGGGTAAAACAATGGAAAATAAAGCGAGAACTACGAACAGATCACGAACGAACCACACAGCGCGGGCATCAATGCAGAACTGAGAGCAGGTGAGTGGGACACGTGGTGGCTTGGCCAACACATGCGTGTTCGTGGGCTGGAATTTGTTCGTGGGTTGGGGTCAAAATTTTGTTCATGGGCTGGGGTTACCACTGTATAGATATACAGTATATGATCATCATTTTCACTGCATGCAGCTGACAGTATTAATAACTACTGTATGGATATGTGCAATAGTAAGGTATATTACAATGATACTAATTAACCCAGCCACTGAGGGGGGCAAGCCAGTCTCAACTTGGTGCCGGTCCCAAGCCCAGGCAGATGGGGAGGGTTGGCATCAGGAAAGGCATCCAGCCATAAAAATTTTGCCAACACCAAAATATGGCCAGTACTGATAACGAGAATAATCACCACACTAGGATGGGGTATGAGACAGGAACATATGGAGAACGCTGGCCAGAAATATCGACCCCACATAAAAGTGGGAAAAGATGCAGACGAAGAAGAAGAATTACAATGATACTAATTGCCTTGCTAATTTTTAGGAAATACTATTATCTAACTTGAATCCGACTACTTGATACGTATCGCAAATTTTTCTTCACTGTACTGTATTTCGCATCATAATACATGTACTATACTAGTAACTAAAAAAAAAAAAAGTGAAAATGCAAAATTTAAATGAGTGATTCACTACAGCTAAAATTCACTCTAATATAAGACTTTTCAATATGCTTCCTTTCCGAAAGCTAAACCCACAGGACGTACTTATTCGTATAAACAGTGAAAATGATCCCTCCACGCAATATCAAAATAAAAAGCACTCATATTATTACAGGTATGGAAGCATACACACACAGAAGGCAAAGAACAAAATTAGAACTAATTCTTAATTTTTTAAACACGAGAGCAGCGGGACAGGCATATTTACTCTTATGAAACCCCGAGTTAATGAAGATACTTTACCATCATAGAGTGCAACCTCTGATAATGTACTCACTGGGCTTGCTAAATGGACAAAAATTATGCCAAAACCTTTTCCTTCTTTATACACAAGTGCTTCTGGTGAAAAGAAAATGTATGGGTCACCTTGGGTAGTTGATTTAGGAGTTCTTGGGTGGAAGCCAGATGCTATAATTCCATCAACATGCTATACTATATAACGGATGTCATAAATCAAACGCACAGTTTAGACTACAAGTAGGTTATGGACGAGTTAGTATATCTCTTACTCATTAAATACATTTAATCATACAATAATTCCTAAGAGCACCTCAGCTCCATTTTGGCATTCTCTTTTTATGTAGCAAAGGCTATTCACGCTAAAATGTTACAATATGACCTTTAATCACCATAGTTCATTTTGGTGTTCATAATTCATTTAACATATGCTATTTAAGCCTAGACAAAAACAGTACACAGCACGTGAGTTATATTTTACCTCACAATGGTTTATAGCAAACTTATTTTTTGGATTAATGTTTCATATGCCAAAAGCTATTCACGCCATGATTCAAAGTTAAATAACATGTGAGCATTCACTAACAATACAATCCATTGTTTCTATTTATGTACAGTCCTGTATACATTTAATTCATATATATATATATATATATATATATATATATATATATATATATATATATATATATATATATATATATATATATATATATATATATATATATTTAATAAACTAATCTGGTAGAAGCTGCTTATATCAAAAAAAGACAAAACTCCACCACACACTCCTTTATTACCCTAAAGAGTACTTGTAATTTTCAACGTTATTGCAGAATTCAAGGAAATATGTACATGAATAACCATTAAGTATTTGCTTTAAAAAAAAAAAAAAAAAAAAAAAAAAGGACCTTCCTATGTGGTATCAATGGAATACAGCATACTTCCAGAAAAAAAAAATGAAAATCTATCTCCATAGTTTTTAGATCTGTGAATAAAATAGGTTTCTTAAGATGATACAGAAGATTTCACTTGAAAGTTCTTTGAAATCTATTTGGAAAATGGACAATAAGTTATAAAATTTATACATATAGGGAAAATGTTTTAAAATTTTCATATCCAGGTACTGTACTTAATAGCCCCTACTGTACTTAGACTGAAAGAGGGACAGCCATAGAATGATTTAACAGCCCTGAATATATATTTTTTTTCAAGTCACAATAGACAGAATCTGACTAGTTATGAGAAAAAGACTGAGAATATAAAAAAAGCAAGTCCAAGACTTAGGAATCAACAGCAGATCGATTCTAATTGATCTTCGGGTTCTGATATCATTCTGCACGAGTCCCACTGTGGAAACATACTTACCTTTCACTCCCTTCATGCTTACACACACACACACACATATCCAAATCTGGTAAATTCATACTTGCTTAGTAATTGGTAATAAGTACCTTAAACCAGCATATGAATCAAAGTACAAACTACTAATAGGGTTGAACTCTAAAACCCCCAACAGATAATGGATTACATTCCAATTTAAGTTGTGATATAGTCAAGTTCTTGCTTTGAATAACATGTTTATAATAATAATAATAATAATAATAATAATAATAATAACTATTAGAAAATTTATTCTAAATGTTACTTTTCCTAAGATGTCCAGATGGCAAACGCAAAGTACAGGTAAAGTTATATGAAAATAACCCAAACATCTGCATGCAATTAACTAACCTCCGGTAAAAGTTTTTCAGCATCATCCAACTCTTCACGAATATTCATATCAACGTGGCTATTTGCATCCTCATCTTTTGCACTCCCTGAATCTTCGACTACTGCAGGTTCCTCGCGTGTACTAGATTCCTGCAGGGGTTTAATGTATACGGGATCAGGAATGACTTCCTCAACTGGTACTGGCTCCCCCCCTTTATCCTCAGGGAGAGAAACAGTTTCAGTTATGGAAGGAATGGGAATATCTTCTTCTTTTATAACAGGTACATTTCCATGAGGAATGACTTGTTCTTCTATATCTGCAACTTCTTCTGAAATTTCTACGGGGTGTAAAGGGAATACACGCTCTTGTTCAGAATTCTTCAGGGGAGATTCGGCAACAAGATCTTCCTGTACAGCAGAAGGTTCCTCTTGAACTTCAAGAACACTCTCTGCAGAAAGAGGTTCTGAGTCTGATACCAAAGCCTCAGCTTTTGGTTCACCTGAAACCTGAGAATCAGATTCACTTTCAACAGCAAGTTCCGTCACACCAGGTTCCTCTGAAGGCTTAGGTTCTAAAGATTCATTTTCACTAACAATTTCTACAACAGAGACAGTCTCTACAACTTGTTCAGAATTAGAAGGATCTTCCAAGGTAGGTTCTAAACCAGGTTCTTCATCAGATTCAGAGTTCACCTCACGCTGTGGAGGAGTCTCTTTACTAAGCTCAGGTTGAATCTCAGCTTCAACCTTAAGCTCAGGTTCAGCTTCAGCTTCAAGAACAGGTTCATCTTCAACCTTAACTTCAAGAGGCTCAGGTTCAATTTCAGTTTTGACAAAAGACTCAGGTTCTACCTCATCTCCAACAACAGGCCCACGTTCAGCTTCAACTTTAGGCTCAGTGTCAGCTTCAGATTCTACAAGAGACTCAGGTTCAACCTCAAAATCAACATTAGTCTCAGGTTCAACCTCAGTTTTGACAAAAGACTCAGGGTCTACCTCATCTCCAACAACAGGCCCACGTTCAACTTCAACATTAGGCACAGTGTCAGCTTCAGATTCTACAAGAGAGACTGCTGCAGTTGAAGCTTCTTCATCAAAAATCACAGCTTCAGGTTCAGATTCCAAATCTTTGCTAGGCTGAATAAAAAAAGATAGTGTAAAAAAAAGGTTGAAAGGAAACTGGGGAAACAGCATACATCACAAAAATTATTCAAATAAACTTTCAGCTGTAGATACATACACACATTCTTTATTAAATTCTAATAGAAAAATATTGCAAACCACACAGAGCAATTCATATGTTGCTCAATTTGATTGAAATACTGATCATAGCCGCTGAGTTTACATTAAATGGTTTCAAAACTATACTCGTAGTACTTTTGTTGAATTGTTATGCCCACATCCTGGTGCTGGGGAAAAAAGAATGTTGTCATGGCATTCTCTGCATACCATATATTGGGATATGCTTAATGAAGGAGAAAAATGCCATCCTCTTCTTCCCTGCATTTCGTAAAGCAAACTACAAAGCAGAAAGGGAGCAAAGGGCTGCTATTCCCTATTTATCAAATATATTTTGTCTATTTGCCACCACTCCGCTGGCATCATTGAGATTTGGCATCATGTTAAAAAATATAAATATATGCTTCACCCTTAAACCCTTATACCTTGAATAAAAAATACTTATGAGGTCTTGTTAAAAAAAGTTTTCGTTCTTAAAACAAAACATTCAGTGGAGTTATCAGCTACGAGGCATAAAGAGAAAATAAACAAGCTCTGGTAAACAGGCTGATCAAGAAATGTCTAAAATTCTAAAAAACTTTATTTTGAATAAACAAGCATGACACCAAATCCTGCCCACTGCTCACTTATCCTTTTTAGAAGCCATTTATGGTATGCAAGGATTATGAGTAAATGAGGTAACTGATTAGTACCTAAAAGTACAATACAACTCAGCATAGATATGTAATCAGAATCAGTTGGCATATATATGAATATTAAAGTGCTAAAGATGCTGAATATTTACTGCTGTCTCCATGCATTCCATCAAGAGTCTCTTTCTACAGTGGAGGATTAGCCAATCCAGAATTGAGTAGCTTTTAAAGAGACAGATCAAAAAGTTCCAACCTCATGTTTATGTTGGTGACCGTATATAGGCTTTACAGAGATAATGGCTGGGTACCAGCACATAGGGAAGTCACAAAACAGTATGGCCTTCCTTTGTTTTCTTGGGTGGAGTGGATGTGTCGCATTAATAAGGACACCAAGTAGTAGGTGACTTAATACTACATTGTCACGCATTCTCTCAACTTTTTTTATGTTACATAGAGTGGGCAGTATACTTACTTATATTCTATAAACGAGAAGCGTATATCTCGGGAGCATACTCCAGAGAAAGTGTTATGCAGTGCCAATATCTTTGTCTACTTTACACCAGTGCTCATATTGGTGAGTAATTAGTTTATGTGTAAGTCTTGTATCATATTATGATTCAGGTAACCAATATAGATTTGTGTTTCCTTCTTTGGCCTTATGCTAAATTATAATACATAATTAATAAATTTAATATGATTATTTACTAAATAATGCAATGACAAATGCGAATATAGACATTATTAGATAAAATGACACAGAGCAAGAAATGTCAATAATAATGCAAAATATACACAGAGATTTTATATCCCTTGCCAGCCCCTAACTTTCCATTACATTGGGATAATGTAAATAAAGTAGTTTTGATCTTGGGCGTTGGCTTTTAACTGTGCGAGTCCAATAGTGCTTGACACATAAATGTCACACATTTATAAGCGCAAGATATAAAAATCTGCAACGGAGTATCACTGGCTCTCTATTGCAATACATGTGTCACACCTACATTGACCTTTGCTTTGCATTGTTTTCATAATAGACACTACCAGCTATTTGTATCAGGATTATGGTAATCCTTTTTAGTGACTGCACTTAATGAAATCTAATTCAGGATGAGAGAGAATGACTTCTATTGTTCCCACAAAGTTTTCCCTAAGCGAAATGCCTATACAGAGGATTTACGTCACAGTTCCGTTCCATAAAATGTGACACAACCCAATTTCTAGAATAAATCAGACACACCTAAATAAGCATTACGTCACCCACCTACGCAAATGCAGTAGTAAAGTTCATAATCTACACCATAAAAACAGCCTTTCCATGACATATAAAAACAATAACTAAAAAACAAATAAATTCCATATATATATATATATATATATATATATATATATATATATATATATATATATATATATATATATATATATATATATATATATATATATATATATATATATATATATATATATAGTGGTGACCCCAACCCACAAACTTAATCCATTCCAAAAAAAGTGTACTTGGAATGTTCGTGGGTTGGATTTGATTTTCCCACTGAAAAGCATGTAAATCCAATTAACCCTAGAATGCCTTCGGTGGGTGAATTTTACCCATCGGTTTGTAAAACACTTAATTACTCCAGTATGATAACTGCGTCGCAGCTGTCCTTCCATATACCCTCAGCTCACACTAGCCCCTAGAAGGAGGAGGTAGTTCAGTGTATCTGTCCAGCATCTTTCTGTACAAAATCTGTGACTGAAGTGTTTTTCACCCGGCAAAAGCATTTATGAAATTTTTGTTTCATTACTCCCATTTCAGGCCAGGGTGATCTGTAAGGGAATCTACCAACCAAAATTGACTCTCCAGGAACCCAAGGAGGTGGCAACCCAGCCCAGTGTCCCTGGAGACCATAGATTTTAAGTTTTAGCATTAAGCGGCATGTGTCAAAGAGTTTTTTATTTTGTTATATTCTTTTTTTAGAAATTCATATTAATTTTATTTTTCCAAGTTTATAAATTTTTTTATATTACAAGCCAGAATTAGTTATTTTCCATTAATTTATTACCAAATTTAATTAAAGTTGAGTGCAAGTATTTTGTATTAATTTCCTAAAAATGGGTAAAATTCACCCAGCAAAACCAATGGTGTCACTGCTACACACGAAAACATTCTAGGGTTAATCCATTCCAGGTCACCACAAATATTCATTTTAAATTTTTCTAAGTCATGAAAAACAATAAATATAATACAGGTTATAAGCAATATACTCTGTAAAAGGAAAATAGCATACATAATTAAGGAAAATAAAATTAATAATAGAAATATAGTACGGTAGGTACCTTTGTGGATGATTGTTGCTGGCATACTTGGATGGCGGTGGAGGAGGAGGAGGGGGATTTATTTTTTGGAAGGAGAGTCCCCTTCCATAAAAGCGTTAGGGAACTCTTATGATACAGGCTGTATTTCTGGTGTTTTCTCTCTCTTTACTCTTTTGGAAGCTGCTTCCCTGCCTACTGGGACAAGGAAACGGTCCAGAAAAATTTGTCTTTTTCTTTTTTGGTAAACTTTTCTAAAAATATTCATCGCATTGTCATTTACCATATTCACTACTCTATTGCCCACAGTTTTATCTGGGTGATGATTCTCAATAAAAGCCTGCACATCATTCCACTTACTAAAAATTTTTTTCAATTCTTCACTGGACACCTTTACCCCTTCCTCCAGTGACTGCTCCTCTTGGAGAATCTTCACCTGTTTACATTGCAGCTCAATTAATTCATATGTGGTAAGTTCTTCTTTGTGGTCCTCCACTAGCTTCTCCACATCCTCCGCATTGACGTCCAAGCCCAAACTTTTGCCCGTGGCCACAATTTCATCACAATTTTGATACCTAACTCCTGCTTGAAGCCCTCAAAGTCTCTATCAGTAACACAACCTGGCCAAAGTTTCCTCCAGGTGGAGTTCAATGTATGATTTGAGACCTCCTTCCATGCTTTTTAAATGAGGCCAATGCAGTGGAGGATATTAAAGTGGTCTTTCCAGAAATCACGAAGGGTCAAATCCGTGTCATTGGTGACCTGAAAATACCTTTCAAAAAGACCCTTCATATACAATCTTTTAAAATTAGAAATTACCTGCTGGTCCATGGGCTGGAGAATAGAAGTGGTGCTGAGAGGCATACATTTTACTTTAATGAAGTCGTAATGTATAGCGAGATCGTCTTCCACACCTGGAGGATGGGTAGAAGCTTTATCGATCATGAGGAGATACTTAAGAGGCAAATTCTTTTCCTCAAGATATTTCTTCACTGCTTGCGCAAACACTTCAATCAACCACTCTAGGAATAAAATCCGTGTGACCCAAGCCTTTGGATTTAACCTCCACATTACTGGGAGGCTAGCCTTCAATACGTTATTGCGTTTAAAAGCACACGGATTTTCAGAGTGGTAAACTAAAAGAGGCTTGATCTTACAGTCCCCACTAGCATTAGTGCACAATAAAAGGGTTTGCGGCCAGGCAATGATTTCTCCTCTTCGGTTATATATGTTCTTTTGGGTATATTCCTCCAAAAGAGTCCCGTTTAATTACAATTAAACACTTGTTGCAGAATATAACCTTCACTCTCGATATATTTAGCAAATTCCTTTACGTAGGACACCGATGCTTTTTGGTCGGAACAAGCCGACTCTCCGTGTCTAATGACACTATGAATCCCAGTTCGTTTACGAAATTGTTCAAACCAGCTTCTACTGGCTTTAAATTCCTCCAGTTTAGCACCACTAGAAATCGGAGAGTTCGATACTAAATCTTTGTGGATTTGCAAAGCTTTAGCGCATATTATGGCCTCGCAAATACTATCGCCAACCAACTGTTTTTCATTTATCCACAATAATAATAATATTTCTACCTCTTCTATCACCTGCGACCATCTCTTCGTTAAAATATTGACTCCCTTAGCCATGTCAACTGCTTTTAAGATCTCTTTATTCTTTAAAATAGTACACATGGTGGATTTCGGCATACTATATTGCGGTGGCGAGATCAGACACATGCACCCCATTTTCATGTTTCGCAATTATTTCTTTCTTGGTTTCCAATGTTATGCATCTGGGGTGTTTGATGCCAATATCACTAGCACCTTTAACTCTTAGGAGCCATAATAAGGGCTATATTAAAAGAAAAAACTACGGAAAATAAGCAGAGAACTGTGATAAAATACGAACGAACCACACAGCGAGGGCACCAATGCGGAACTGAGAGAAAAGGAGCGGCTGAGTGAAACTGAGAATGGCTGAGTGGAACCCACGTGGCGGCCGAGAGCAGCCTAATTGGACATGTGGTGGTTTGGCCAACACATTTTTGTTCATGGCTTAAGGTTGAATTTTATTCAAAATTTTGTTCGTGGGTTTATTTGAAGGTACAGGCGTTCGTGGGTTGGGGTCACCACTGTATATATATATATATATATATATATATATATATATATATATATATATATATATATATATATATATATATATATATATATATATATATATATATATATATAATATATATATATATATATATATATATAGTGGGTCCCCACTTTACGTCAGGGTTCCATTCCTGACAGCTGACTTAAGTCTGATTTCGACTTTAGTCGGAACACACCTATGATTAAAACCTAGGTCTGTGGAGATTGGGGCAGGTGAGTCTGGAAAGGCAAAGAACATTCAGGTAGGTCGAAAAATTAATTTATTAATTATTTATTGGCCTCTGATGTAAAATCAAGACGATGTTCTACAGGGACTCCCTCTGAGTGTGTATATATATATATATATATATATATATATATATATATATATATATATATATATATATATATATATATATATATATATATATATATATATATATATATATATATATACAGTGTTGCCTCACTTATCGCGGTAGTTCGGTTCCGGGACCCGGCGCGAACCCGGAAATCCGCGGAGTAGGATCAGCTTATATGTACATAGATATTTTAATGTATTTTTACGTTTACACTGTGTAAACCTTCCCTGTACTGTTAAAAAAACACCCTTTACATTATAAATAACGGCAAGCAACGTAATTATTTTATGAAAGTGATAGGAAAACTTACCATGAATGAAGTGATGATGACTTGACATACATAGGTACAGTATTTTACAATAATTTTTACGTTTACGTAAAATAGCGGCCGACATCCACAAACTTTTTTCCTTCTTTCAACATATCTAACAGTTTCACTTTATCTACAATGGTTAACATTTTCCTTTGCCGCTTAGGCTCATTACAAGAAGCCTTAGAAGATGAAGGATGCTTGGGAGGCATTGAAAAGGTTAAAATATGCGAGTAAAAAAATCACAAGCAAAACATATTAATAATAATAAGCACAACATGAATGGCGCACACGAGTGAGGCGAGACAATGGAAGATGGTGGAAGCCTTTGTCCGAAACGCTGATAGCGGTATCGTATTTTACATGTTGCAATACTGTTAGTATTTATGTTTTTTACTATTTTTTACTGTTATATTATTCTTAGGCTAAGAAATACGTTTTTTTAATCAATAAAATCATGAAACTACTGGAAATATAAATATATATGCTAGCTCACGTAGCTTCGACCCCAATACATTGTACGCTATCGAACACAAGCAAAACGTGAGTTAGACTGAACGAGTCTTTGTCCACAACGCTGATAGCGGTATCGTATTTTACATGTTGTAATACTGTTAGTATTTATGTTTTTCACTATTTTTTATTGTTTTATTATTCTTAGGCTAATAAATACGTTTTTTTTATCAATAAAATCATGAAACTACTGGAAATATAAATATATATGCTAGCTCACGTAGCTGCGACCCCAATACATTGTACGCAATCAAACACTATTTCGTATGATGCAATACTGTGAGTTATACTGTACGTACGTATATCATTCAGTTATTAGTACAATGTATATTAATTTAAAATTCATCTACTTATTTAATGATTGTACAAAATCTATTGTATTTATTCATTGTAATTTGGACCAAATATTCCTTTTGTAAAGATTATACTGTACTTTTCAAAAGAGGTGGTCAATAAACGTATCTATCTATCTATCTACATTTATGTTTTTTACTATTTTGTACTGTTTTATTATTCGTAGGCTGGGAAATAATTTTTTTTATCAATTAGATAATGAAATATGTTTTTTCAATAAAAAAAAAAATGAAAATACTGAGAAATTTTTTTTTTATATTTTAATATTATTGCATACACCCATGAAATAAAATTATTATTTATAAAAAAAAAAATGTGATAGAGTGAGAAAGCGAACCAAGAAGCGCGAATAACTGGGGTAACACTGTATATATATATATATATATAATATATATATATATATATATATATATATATATATATATATATATATATATATATATATATATATATATATATAATATATATATATATATAATATATATAATATATATATATATATATATATATATATATATATATATATATATATATATATATATATATATATATATATATATATATATATATGGTGACTCCAATGCATGAACAAAATTTTGAACAAATTTTGACCCCAATCCAAGAACACACATGTGTTGGCCAAGCCACCATGTGTCCCACTCGCCTGCTCTCAGTTCTGCATTGGTGCCCGTGCTGTGTGGTTTATTCCTGATCTGTTCATAGTTCTTGCTTTATTTTCCACTGTTTTACCTTTCATATAGCCCATATTATGGCTCCTAAGAAAGTTAAAAGTGTGTGTGATATTGGGGGACTCTTCTTCCAAAAATTAGTCAACTTCCTCCTCCTCCTGCACCACCATCCATGTATGCCAGCAGCAATCATGAACAAAGGAAAATACAGTACTGTTTCTTACCTACATTATTGTTTTTTACCTACAGTATGTACTCTTTCCTACTGTATTTGTTATTAGTAGTAAAATGTAGCAACTTTTTCTAAGTGTTGGACTTTGCTATTTTATACAGGATATCAACTAGTGTATACTGTATACCAGAATATGTACATGTTTTACTTTAATAGAGAAGAATTCCTTTCTATTATTAATGTAGTTCTCCTTTTACAGATGAAAAACATTTAACCTGTATTATATTTCATGCTTTTAGTGACTAAAAAAATTTTAAAATGAATATTTATTGTGACCAGGAAAGGATTAATTGAATTTAAATGCTTTTCAATAGGGAAAATAAATCCAACCCAAAAACAGTTTATGGGAAAGAATTAAGTTCGTGAGTTGGAGTCACCATTGTGTGTGTGTGTGTGTGTATATATATATATATATATATATATATATATATATATATATATATATATATATATATATATATATATATATATATATATATATATATAAATATATATATACAGTGTTACCTCCCTTATCGCGGTAGTTCGGTTCCGGGACGCGGCGCGAACCAGGAAATCTGCGGAGTAGGATCAGCCTATATGTACATAGATATTTTAATGTATTTTTACGTTTACAATGTATAAACCCTCCCTGTACTGTTAAAAAAACACCCTTTACATTATAAATAACAGAAAACAACGTAATTTTTTATGAAAGTGATAGGAAAACTTACCGTGAATGAGGTGATGATGACTTGACATACATAGTATTTTACAATAATTTTTATGTTTACGTAAAATAGCGGCCGACATCCACAAACTTTTTTCCTTCTTTCAACATATCTAAGAATTTAACTTTATCTACAATGGTTAACATTTTCCTTTGCCGCTTAGGCTCAATACAAGAAGCCTTAGAAGATGAAGGATGCTTGAGAGGCATTGCAAAGGTTAAACTATGCGAGTAAAAAACTCACAAGCAAAACATATTAATAATAATAAGCACAACGTGAATGGCGCACACGAGTGAGGCGAGACAATGGAAGATGGTGGAAGCCTTTGTCCGAAACGCTGATAGCGGTATCGTATTTTACATGTTGCAGTACTGTTAATATTTATGTTTTTACTATTTTTTACTGCTTTATTATTCTTAGGCTAAGAAATACGGTTTTTTTATCAATAAAATCATGAAACTACTGGAAATATGAATATATATGCTAGCTCACGTAGCTGCGACCCCAATACATTGTACACTATCGAACACAAGCAAAACGTTTAATAAGCACTACGTGAACGGCGCACACGTGAGTTAGACTGAACGAGTCTTTGTCCAAAACGCTGATAGCGGTATCGTATTTTACATGTTGCAATACTGTTAGTATTTATGTTTTTCACTATTTTTTACTGTTTTATTATTCTTAGGCTAATAAGTACGTTTTTTTTATCAATAAAATCATGAAACTACTGGAAATATAAATATATATGCTAGCTCACGTAGCTGCGACCCCAATACATTGTACGCTATCGAACACTATTTCGTATGATGCAATACTGTGAGTTATACTGTACGTACGTATATCATTCAGTTATTAGTACAATGTATATTAATTTAAAATTCATTTACTTATATGATGATTGTACAAAATCTATTGCATTTATTCATTGTAATTTGGACCAAATATTCCTTTTGTAAAGATTATACTGTACTTTTCAAAAGAGGTGGTCAATAAACGTATCTTATCTATCGATCTAAATTTATGTTTTTTACTATTTTTCACTGTTTTATTATTCGTAGGCTGGGAAATAATTTTATTTTATCAATTAGATAATGAAATATGTTTTTTTCAATAAAAAAATTTAAAATACAGAGAATTTTTTTTTTTTTAATATTTTAATATTTTTGCATATACCCATGAAATAAAATAATAATTTATCCAAAAAAGAAAATGCGATACAGTGAGAACGCGAACCAAGAAACGCGAATAACCGGGGGAACACTGTATATATATATATATATATATATATATATATATATATATATATATATATATATATATATATATATATATATATATATATATATATATATATACACCTAGTTCTCAGAATAACGCCTAGATAGGTTCTCAGAAGGGTCGGGTAAATGGAAAATCGCGTGAAAAAAACAGTTATTTTCCATAGGAAACAATGATAAAGGGCATAGATACGTTCCAAACCTTACATAGACACACCATGCCAAAGATATAAGATAAGTAAAAAACATATTTTATTACTACATAGCAAGGCAGAAAGCCCTGTATTTATTTTCAAGAGTATACAAAAGATATTCATATTCACTTTACAGCTAGAAATTAACATACATTACTATACTTTATTATACAGTGGGCAACAGTTATACAGTACACTGGGACATGCATGGTGGCAGTGAGCAAGAAGAGGAGGAGGATGCAGAAGAACAAACCTCTATCTGCAAATGTATACAAAGATAAAATAAGAATTATAAATAACCAAAGCAAGACTTAAAAAACGAAAAAAAATTTTTTTTTGCAATGCCTAAAGCTACCATATGACAGATTAAAAAAACTTAATCTACATTCTCTAGAGAGGCACAGAGTTAGGGGGGTTATGATTGAGGTGTATAAATGGTTTAAAGGGATTAACAAGGGTGATATTAATAAAGTTTTAAAAATTCATGATCAAACCAGAACTCCTAATGGGTAATGGATTTAATCTTGATAAATTTAGGTTCAGAAGGGAAATTGGTGAAAATTGGCTTGGTAATACCGTAGAGTATTCCTAGTAAGATAATAAATGCCAATACATTTTTTTTTTTTTTTTTTTTTTTAGGATGGGATGGGATAGGAGGGGATTAAGGATATAAGGGAATTGGAGGGAAGAGCACGAAAATTAAATAAAGTAAGAGAGGAAAATGAGAGGGGCAGACCCTCGTGCTGAGTTTTGATCTGGAATTCAGATTCTGAATTGTATTACTTAGACACCTTCAAATGTTGATTAGATAGACAACTCCGCGGACGCTTATTTAATATATTAATTTTTTTTTTTCTAATATAGTAAATAAGCGCCAGCGGAGGCTTCTTCCACCAGTACAAAGAGGATTACGATAAGAAAAGATCATCATCATAATACATAATATTACACCCACCCTATTGGGTAGAATAGAATGAGAGAGAGAGAGAGAGAGGAGAGAGAGAGAGAGAGAGAGAGAGGAGAGAGAGAGAGAGAGAGAGAGAGAGAGAGAGAGAGAGAGAGAGAGAGAGGAGAGAGAGAGAGAGAGAGAGAGAGAGAGAGAGAGAGAGAGAGAGAGAGAGAGAGAGAGAGAGAGAGAGAGAGAGAGAGAGAGAGAGAGAGAGAGAGAGAGAGAGAGAGAGAGAGAGAGAGAGAGAGAGAGAGAGAGAGAATCTTTGATTAACTTTTGTTCATTCAACCAAAACTACATTATTTATTGTAAAAATAATGGTTTAATTACAAATTCGTAATAATAATGATAATAATAATAATAATAATAATCTCCACAATCATCATCAAAGGAAAATTATTGTTAATAATAATAATAATAATAATAATAATAATAAGATCTAAGGAGAATTTTTGGAATAGACATCATGAGAGTAATGCAGAGGTATATTAAAACCCAGCAGAGAGCTGGATATTCATTACGCATCTTTTATAATCCCTTCACATCTGAGAGGTCATTACACTCTCCATCTGTTTCTCTTTACAGCCTGATAAAGGATGTTTTATTTTATCATTTTTGGTCCATCCTGGTGTGTGTGTGTGTGTGTAAAAAAAAAAAAAAAATAAATAAATAAAATAATAATAATAATAATAATAATAATAATTGGGGGGGGGGCGTTATTTGCGAATTCCGAGTTTTTTTACTATTATTTTTGGGGGGCGTTATTGCAATTTCGCATATAAAAAAAGCACGTATAAAAGGAACAAGGTGTATATATATACAGGTATACCTCGGCTTACGCCGTTTCAAGTTAAGTCGTTCTCGATTATACGTCGGTTTTCAAAAAGATATATGGAAAATAAAAATAATAATAAAGTTTACGTCATTATAATCAACCTTACGTCTGTCCCCTACAAATATTGGCATCATAATATCACTAGAAAACCATTAAAAGCACATGAAATCATGTTACTGTAAAATAAATAAAAACAAAAGCACATAAAATCATGTTACTGTACAAGAAATAAGACTAAAAGCATATAAAATCTTATTAAAATACGCACAGTAGTTCCAATATCTACCGTTAGCTTCGTCACTCATCATTCCCGCGAAACCGCTATTGTTTTGAATTGATTAGTTTATGCACGGTATACGTCTGTTTATCGGCTACTCTCATTCTCATTCATTTGTAACCTTATATTTTGCCCCCATGGCACCTAAGAAAATTCCTAGTGTGAGTGCTAAGCGTCATGCTATAACGCTGGACGATAAACTGGGTATGACCGGATATTATGAAGAAAAATGAATAAAAGCATTAAGAACAAACAGCAAACATATTTTTAATATAATATCGTCAGGGAAATAGCGTATGAGGGTGCATCAGCTGATACAGAAGTAGCAAAACGTTTGCCGTAAGAGGTTCGTTCTCCAGCATCCTACTCCTCTTCTACAGCTTAATGCGATAGGATATTATGAAGAAAATTGACAAAAAGCATTAAGAATAAACAGCAAACTTATTTTTAATATAATATTGACAGGGAAATAGCGTGTGCGGGTGCAGCAGCTGATACGGAAGTTCTCACTGCCACCATCAGTGTTGCCAGAATACATGAATGAGAGAAATGATAAATATAAAAAACATACATTTAAGCTGGTAAGTTATTTCAAGTATCTTAAAGATGAAGTAGATATTTATTTAAATTACAGTACTACCATCTTGTAATTAATATATATCTTAAAATGTACCATACATTTAAAAATAAAAACACCTGCTTTATCTGGCAACACTGGCCACCAAGCACGTCCCAAGCTAAGCCTGTTGCCAACGGCATAATTGATTTCATTAATTTGTTTACTGTACAGTAAATCTGTATATCTATGCTAGCCTAGAGACAAGCTAATTCGATTTAAGTCGTTTTTCGTCTCTCCTGGAACCAATTAACGTCGTTGGGTGAGGTATACCTGTATACAGTAATCGCTCGCTATATTGCGATTCACCTTCTGCAAATTCAGTGTATCGCGGGTTTTTATGGCTAGCATATGTATTTTATATCGCCAATTTTTTAGGTATATCACGAGAATCCACAATATGTGGAAATATTTATATTTCCAGTACAGTATTTTCATTATTTTGTTGATAAAAAAAAAAGTATTTCCTAGCCTAAGAATAATAAAAAAGTAAAAAATAGTAAAAAACAAATTTAAACATGTTACTCACAGTATTGCACCATGTAAAATACGATACCGGTATCAGCGACTTGTAAAACGCAAAGGGTCGCACCTACGTGAGATAGTACATATTAAAATTTCCAGTATTTTCATTATTTTATTGATAAAAAACGTATTTCCTAGCCTAAGAATAATAAAACAATAAAAAAATGGTAAAAATCATAAATTTAAACATTAACTCACAGTAATAATATGAAATACCATACCAGCATCGGCGTCTTGGAAAACGCAAAGGATCGCACCTACGTGAGATAGTACATGGGATGCTATCGGCTGATGGGTGGGACGACAACGAATCACAGAATTGTGTTCTGTATCCTTGAGTCTGATTGGCTTTTTGATTGAAGCTTGATTCTCCCAGCATCTTCTATTGTCTCGCCTCAGCCATTCAGTTACTCACGTGTGCGCCGTCCGCGTTGTGCCTCTTAATATGTTGTGCTTGTGTTTATTGTGAAACTTTTGCTTGTGTATTTCAACCCCTGCAATGCCGCACAAGCGTCCTTCATCTTCTAAGGCTTCTGGTAGTGAGCCTAAGCGGTAAAGGAAGATGTTGACCATAGCAGATAAAGTAAAACTGTTAGATATGCTGAAGGAAGGAAGAAGTTTCTCGGCTGTCGGCCGCCATTGGCTGTGCAGTATGTAAACATCATCATCATGTCATTCACGGTAAGCTTACCTATCACGTTCATATAGCTTTACACTTGTGCACTGTTATTAATAACGGAAAGGGTGAATTGTTAACAGTGCAGGGAGGGTTTATACAGTTAAGGTAAAAATAAATGTAAAATACCTGTAATAAATATGGTGCTGCTACTTCACAGATTTTCACCTATTGTGGGTGGTCCCGGAACCGAACCCCCGCGATAAACGAGGGATCACTGTTTATATATATATATATATATATATATATATATATATATATATATATATATATATATATATATATATATATATATATATATATATATATATAGTAATCCCTCGCTATATCGCAATTCATCTTCGGCGAATTCAGTGCATCGCGGATATTTTTGCCGAGCATATGTATTTTATATCCCAGATTTCGGGGTATATGCTATTTTTGAGCACGAGGATGCAAACGTTTTGCTGCCTCCATATCAGCTGATGTACTCTCGCACGCTATTTCCCTGACGATATTATATCGAAAGTTTGTTTGCTGTTTGTTTTTAATGCTTTTTTTCAATTCTCTTCATAATATTCGATCGCATTAAATGGTAGAAGAGGAAGATGCGGGAGAACAAACCTCAAACCAAAATGTTTTGCCGCTTCTGTATCAGCTGATGCTTATCACTATTCAGGCACAATATCTTACTCATAAAATATTTATTTACTCACCCTATTTGGGGTTTATCAAATTTTCAAGATTATAGTATTATTAATATTCCTTGGTTCTAAACATTATTCTATCTTCTTTACATATCGACTTTGCAGCACGAAATCGTAATGTAAACAAAGTCAGCCGAGACAAAAAGAAAACTATACAATTCGCTACAAAGAAAACGTATATCGTACTGCACATGGGAAACTTAAATAAAATATATATATTCTCTACACGCTATTTCCCTGCCGATATTATATCAAAAGTTTGTTTGCTGTTGGTTCTTAATGCTTTTTTTCAATTCTCTTCACAATATTCGATCGCATTAAGCGGTAGAAGAGGAGGAGGATGCGGGAGAACGAACCTCTATCTGCAAACGTTTTGCCGCTTCCATATCAGCAAATACACCCTCGCACGCAATTTCCCTGATGATATTATTGCGCAAGTTTGTTTGCTGTTTGTTTTTTCAAGGGTCTGTCCTTTATGGTGTTGACAGCGTTGGCCACTGCTCATGGTGACCCTCCTCATTTGGATGACTTTCATCCTAATACCAAGTTGTTTACCTTCCATCTAATACCACTTCCCTGTTACATTCAATGGATCAGGATATCTTTGCCTCTTTCAAGGCCTACTACCTCTGAAGGACAATAGCTATGGCTCTCAGAACAACTGAGAAGAACAATAACTTGACTTTCAAGGAGTTTGGAAGTCATCCAATATTCTTCAGGCTGTGAAGTTGAACCAGGAAATGGGAGCAATTACCCCCGAAGATAGAGGCTACGACAACATGTATCACCAATACTGGAAGGGTCTGGGGAGTAAATTATAAATGAAGTAGCAACAAAAAATATACCTAATCATCATTCATAGTAATTTGTTCACTGCTCCAAAGAAGAATTACGAGAAACCAAGAGTAACCCTATGTTCAAGATGCTGACAACAGTGAACATAATGTGGATGCTCAGGAAATAAGCATGGACTAACACTACTGAAATACTGGCACATCCCAGAGACCTAAAACTTTCCATCAATCTTGAGATTCTTATTGGAAACCACAAAGTTTGGCTTCTAGGTCCTCCCACTTGGTCACCATATCGAACAATGCTATCTTCAAATGTCTCAAACGTTATCCTCCGAGAAGTTCAAGGTGTATTCATGTGGCTGCTTACTATACCCCTCTCTCGGTTCTCTGATTTCCAAATTACTTTCTGACTGTGATATATTTTAAAATATTTAAGTGGCTAATTACTTTACCCCTTCTTTCTGTTCTCCATTTTCCAGTTTTTTTTTCAGGACCGTTATATATTTGTGGTTGTTGACAGTGCAAAATCTATCTCTTTCCCAGTTACTGGTGGTGTTCCACAAGGTACTGCTCTTTCATCTACTCTGTGCCTTCTCTTCATCAAGGATCTCCTCCAGTCCCCATCCTCCTCTCTTTTTCACACCTCTGTTGACAATTCTACCTTTTCTGTTTCCTCTACCTTTTCCTCACAACCTTTATATGTTGTTTGAAATTAGTCTCGCATCACAATTTATTTAATCTAATCTCCAATATACAGAGAGTATCTCAGTGGGGCGCCCAAAATTTAGTAAAATTTAATGCCTCTACGATAGTTTCTGGGTATTTCTTTAACTTCTTCTCCTGATAACCCTATTGTCTTCAAAAACAAAGAAATTTACGCTTTTAAGTCTATGAACATATTAGAAATTCAGATAGCCTCTAACTTGTCTTAGAGGAGTCACATAATTCAAACTGCTAAAGCTGCATCTAAGAAATTGAGTCTGCTTAACTTTGGTTTACTTTTCTTCTCAATTACTTAAATTCTATCATGACCTTATCCATCCCTCATTAGAATAGACACTCCCCACTTATGAAAGAGTTGTGTTCCAGAAGTCCGACTGTAAGTAGAATTCGTAAGTTGTGCTTAGGTAAAAAAAAAATAGCTTTGTACAGTACATACATATACAGTTCTGTACAGAACTTAGTCTAAAGACACTAGTTCTACATAAAACAAAGTATACAGTATTAATAAATTTCAATACAGTAATAACAATGTGAAAATACAGTACAGTACAGCAATACATATATTAATACATGAGTGGGTTATTGTTCATATATGTGAATGTTCATAACTCGGTTGTTCATAAGTAGGGGAGCTTCTGTACTACTCTACTACTCTTACATCTGGGGTGCTTCGCCTTATACTTAACTCCTTGATAGGGCTGAAAAGAAGACCAGCAGACTCATTAATAATCCTTTTACTTCTAATCTCGAATTTCTTTCTATTTGCTAGAAGGGATCATCTCATTCTCTTTTTTATCGATTCTACTCTCATCACATCTATAAAGTGATGGCCACTGCATCCCTGCCCCAATATTGAGACCATGAAACACACATGCCAACCAACCTCATCCCTAGGTACGGAGTGGAGATTTGGTAGGTGCAGTGACTGATTATTTTCCTTAAACCTCCAGACTGGAACTTTCTTTCTCCTTCTGTCTTCCCTATCTCATATGATCTTTCTTCCTTCAAAAAGCTGATCGTTATCTCAGGGCATAATTCTGCCATATTTCTAGGTCTCCAATACTGTGACTATTCTATCAGCCTGTCCTTTTCTTACTGTTTATCATTCTCTTATTTCTGCCCTGTTTCCTCAATGTTCCCTTAATGCCAGGGCCTGATAATAGCAACATTCTTTGCTCATCCATAGTCACACTCATATATATATATATATATATATATATATATATATATATATATATATATATATATATATATATATATATATATATATATATATATATATATATATATATATATATATATATATATATATATATATACAGTAACCCCTTGCAATATTGCGGTTCACTTATCGTGAATTCAGTGCATCACGGTTTTTTTTGGAGTTTTTTTTTCTAGGTACATGCGAGAATATTAAAATATTAAAAAATTAAAATTTTCAGCATTTTCATTATTTTATAGAAAAAAACATTTTTTTCATGATTTTATAGATAAAAAAATTCATTTCCCAGCCTAAGAATAATAAAACAGTAAGAAATAGTAAAAAAAACAAATTTAAACATGTAACTCTGCACCATAGAAAGTACGATACCGGTATCAGCGTTTCGGAAAACGCAAAGGGTCGCACCTATGTGAGCTAGCATATATTAGAATTTCCAGTATTTTCATTATTTTATTGATAAAAAAATTTATTTCTTAGCCTAAGAATAATAAAACAGTAAAATATAGTAAAATACATAAATACTCACAGTATTCCACCATGTAAAATACGATACCGGTATCAGCGTTTCGGAAAACAAAAAGGGTCGCACCTACGTGAGCTAGTACATATTAAAATTTTCCTTATTTTATTGATAAAAAAAAGTATATCCTAACCTAAGAGTAATAAAACAGTAAAAAATAGTAAAAAACTTAAATTTAAACATATAACTCATAGTATTGCACCATGTGAAATACTGTACGATAGTGTACACTGTATTGGCATCTTGGAAAACGCAAAGGCTCGCACCTACGTGAGATAGTTCATGGAATGCTATTGGCTGAAAGGGTGGGAGACAACGAATGACATAATTGTTTTTCTGTATGTTCTGTATCATGGGGTCAGATTGGCTTTTTCATTGAAGCTTGGTTCTCCCACCATCTTCCACTTACTCGCTTCACTCGTTCAGTCTAACTCACATGCGCGCCGTTCGCGTTGTCCTTAATACATTGTGCTTGTGATTTATTTTACTCACGTATTTCAACCCTTGCAATGCCTCCCAAGCGTCCTTCATCTTCTAAGGCTTCTGGTAGTGAGCCTAAGCGGCAAAGGAAGATGTTAACCATAACAGATAAGGTAAAACTGTTAGATATGCTGAAAGAAGGAAGGAGGTTTGCAGATGTCGGCCGCCATTTTGGCCTCAACGAATCTACTGTTCGCTACATCAACAAGGACGAGGCAAATATCAGGAAACGAGCGACCATTTCTTTTAGTAAAACAGCGAAGAGGGTCATAACACCCCCCAATAAGATAACAGTGCGGATGGAATCTGCTTTGGTACTGTGGATTGCTGATTGCAGAAAGAAGAACATCAGCACAGAAACCAATATCGTACAAACAAAGGCGAAGAAGCTGTTCGACACATTCGCTGCAAACTAACCCGATGACAACAGTGGCGACCATGGAGAGAGAAGAAGATAGCGACGACCCACAACCAAGACCCTCCAGCGATTCTCCACCGAGGAAACAATTGTTCGTTGCAAGCAAGGGATGGTTCGCCAAATTTCAAAAACGCTATGACCTAAAGCTCGTTTTGGTTTATGGCGAAGCTGCCTTTGCAGATACAGCTGCAGCTGAAGATTATGTGAACAACGATATTAAAAAAATTATCGCCGAAGGGGAATATGCTCCTGAGCAAGTGTTTAACAAGGATGAGACTGGGTTATTTTGAAAGAGAATGCCATCTTGCACTTTTCTCTTCTAGGAGGAAGCTGAAGCCCCAGGATTTAAAGCGCACAAAGATCGCATTACCCTCATCATGTGCGGGAATGCTGCGGGCTTCATGTTAAAGCCCGGGCTTATCTACAAGTCTAAGAACCCTAGGGCTTTAAAGAACAAGAATAAGAATCTGCTGCCAGTGTACTGGATGCATAACCCTAAGGCCTGGATCATGAAAAGCCTCACTTCGGACTGGTTTCACTAATGCTTTATCCCTCAGGTCAAAAGTTATCTTGAGGAAAAAGGCCTTGAATTTAAAGTCCTTCTTTTGATGGATAATGCTGGTGGCCACGCAACTAATCTCGAATATGACAGTGTTCAAGTAGAGTTCCTGCCACTGAATACGACATTCCTGATTCAGCCTATGGATCAAGGCGTTATTCGTGCGTTCAAGGCCCTCTACACACGAAATGCCTTGGCAAACCTGGTTGAAGCCATGGGTGCAAACAAAGAAATCTCTATGAAGACTTACTGGTGTAATTACACAATTGCTACATGCCTTCAAATTATTCAAAATGCAATCAAAGAGATGAAGCCGGCCACAATCAATGCCAGCTGGAAGAAATTGTGGCCCGAAGTCATCTACGACTACAAGGGATTCGCCACTGACGAAGTCCATAACTCGGCAGTTGCGAAAGCTGTTAAGTTGGCTGTATTGCTAGGAGGAGATGGCTTTAAAGATATGACTCATGAAGACGTGAATGAACTGATCGACTGCCACTCGCAGCCTTTAACTGATGAAGTCTTGGAGGAAATGACAAAATCAGCGAGCAAAGAAGAGGAGGAAGAAGAACAACCAAAGGAAGCGCACGAAGAAATCAAAGAACCTGGCCTTACACTCAAACGGCTGGCAGCCATGTATGAACACGTGAAAGCACTCCAACAACCCTCGCAAGAACATGACGATAATATGGTTCGTTTGGTGACCTTCTGCAATCTTCTCAACGATGCCATGATTCCTTACAAGACCATCTTCCAACAAAAGAAGAAACAACGACAGCAACTACCCATTACCCTGTTCTTCTCTCGCAAAAAGCAGCCGTAAAGCTGTCATTGGCTGCGGAATAATTTCCTATGGAGTCTATACACGTCATCACCACCTCATTCACGGTAAGTTTACCAATCACGTTCATAAAAACTTACGCTTGCATGCTGTTATTTATAAATTAAAGGGTGGTTTTTTAACAGTGCAGGGAGGGTTTATACAGTAAAGGTAAAAATAAATGTAAAATAGCTATGTATATGAGTACGTCACATCATTCACGGTAAGTTAACCTATCACTTTCATATAAATTTACGCTTGCATGGTTATTAATAGAGTAATGGGCGGTTTTTTAACAGTGCACGGAGGGTTTATACAATAAACGTAAAAATAAATGTAAAATACCTATGTATATAGGGTGATCCTATTTCACGGAAATTCACCTGATGCGGACGGTCCTGTAACTGAACCCCCGTGATAAACGAGGGGTTACTGTACAGTGTTCCCTCGCTATATCGTGATTCACCTTTCGCGAATTCAGTGCATTGTAGGTTTTTCTGGCGAGCTTTTTTTTTTCTTTTTGTGTATATGCAAGAATCCACGAAATGTGGCAATATTAAAATTTTCAGTATTTTCATTATTTTATTGAAAAAAGTTGTTTTCATTATTTTATTGATAAAAAAAGTATTTCCCAGGCTTAGAATTATGAAACAGTAAAAAGATAGTAAAAAAACAAATTTAAACATGTAACTCTGCACCATAAAAAGTACGATACTGGTATTGGCATTTCGGAAAACGCAGAGGGTCGCACCCTCGTGAGATAGTACATACAGTATCAAAATTTCCAGTATTTTCATTATTCTATTGATAAAAAAAAAAGTATTCCTAGCCTAAGAATAATAAAACAGTTAAAAAAGAGTAAAAAACATAAATTTAAACATGTAACTCACAGTATTGCACCATGTAAAATACGATACTGGTATCAGCGTTTCGGAAAATAAAAAGGGTCGCACCTACGTGAGCTAGTCCATATTTAAATTTCCAGTATTTTCATTATTTTATTGATAAAAAAAGTATTTCCTAGCCTAAAAATAATAAAACAATAAAAAACATAAATTTAAACATGTAACTCACAGTATTGCACCATGTAAAATACTGTACGATAGCGTACACTGTATTGGAGTCTTGGAAAACGCAAAGGGTCGCACCTACGTGAGATAGTACATGGGATGCTATTGGCTGATGGGTGGGAGACGACGAATCACAGAATTGTTTTTCTGTATGTTCTGCATTATGGGGTTTGATTGGCTTTTTGATTGAAGCTTGGTTCTCCCACCATCTTCCATTGTCTCGCCTCACCTGTTCAGTCTACTCATGTGTGCGTCGTTCGCGTTGTGCTTCTTAATACGTTGTGCTTGTGATTTTGTGAAATTTTTTTATTTCAACCTCTGCAATGCCTATCAAGCGTCCTTCATCTTCAAAGGCTTCTGGTAGTGATCCTAAGTGGCAAAGGAAGATGTTGACCATAACATAAAAGGTAAAACTGTTAGATATGCTGAAGGAAGGAAGAAGGTTTGCGGATGTCAGCCGCCATTTCCGCATCAACGAATCTACTGTTCGATACATCATAAAAGATGAGGCAAATATCAGGAAAACAGCGACTTTTACTTTCAGTAAAACAGCGAAGAGGGTCATAACACCTCGCAAGAAGATAATGGTGTGGGTGGAATCTGCTTTGGCCCTGTGGACTGCTGATTGCAGGAAGAAGAACATCAGCTTAGACTCCAATATCATACAAACAATGGCGAAGAAGCTGTACGAGACATTTGCTGCAAACGAACCCGACGACGACAGTGGCGACCATGAAGAGGAGTAAGAAAAAATCGACGACCCACAAGCAGGACCCTCCAGCGATTCTCCACTGAGGAAACCATCGTTCGTTGGAAGCAAGGGATGTTTCGCCAAATTTCAAAAACGCTTTGGCCTAAAGAGCATTTTGGTGCATGGCGAAGCTGCCTCTGCAGATACAGCTGCAGCTGAATAATATGTAAAGAACGACTTCAAGAAAATTATCGCTGAAGGTGAATATGCTCCTGAGAAAAGTCTTTAACATGGATGAGAATGGCTTATCATGGAAGAGAATGCATCTCGCACTTTTCTCTTAAAGGAAGAAGCTAAAGCCCTGGGATTTAAAGCGCACAAAGACTTCGTTACCCTCATCATGTGCGGGAATGCTGCGGGCTTCATGTTAAAGCCCGGGCTTATCTACAAGTCTAAGAACCCTAGGGCTTTAAAGAATAAAAACAAGAATCTGCTGCCAGTGTATTGGATGCATAACCTGAAGGCCTGGATCACGAAAAGCCTCATATTGGACTGGTTTCACTAATGCTTTATCCCTCAGGTCAAAGTTTATCTTGCGGAGAAGGGCCTTGAATTTGAAGTCCTTCTTTTGATGGATAATGCTGGTGGCCACGCAACTAATCTCCAATATGATGGTGTTTAAGTAGAGTTCCTGCCAAGGAATACATCACTAAATCAGCCTATGGATCAAGGCATTTATCGTGCGTTCAAGGCCCTCCACACACAAAATGCCCCGGTGAACCTGGTTGACTCCATGGATGCGGACAAAGAATTCGCACTGAAGACGTACTGGCGTAACTACACGATTGCTACATGCCTCCAAAATATTCAGAATGCAATCAAAGAGATGTAGCTGGCCACAATCAATGCCAGCTGGAAGAAATTTTGGCCGGAAGTTGCAGCCTTTGACTGATGAAGACTTGGAGGAAATGACAAAATCAGCGAGGGAAGAGGAGGAAGAACAACAACCAAAGGAAACGCACGAAGAAGTCGAAGAACATGGCCTTACACTCGAACGTCTGGCAGTCATTTTAACATGCCGAAAGAACTCCAACTATCGCAGGATCATGACGATAATATGGTTCTTTCGGTGCACTTCTGCAATATTATCGACGATGCCATGACTCCTTACAAGACCATCTTCGCACAAAAGAAGAAACAGCGACAGCAACTCCCTATTACCATGTTATTCTCTCCCCAAAAAGCAGCCATAAAGCTGTCATTGGCTGTGGAGTATGTACATGTCATCATCACCTCATTCACGGTAAGCTTACCTATCACGTTCATATATATTTACACTTGCACAATGTTATTAATAAAGTAAAGGGTGGTTTGTTAACACTGCAGGGAGGGTTTATACAGTAAAGGTAAAAATAAATGTAAAATACCTATGTATATATGGTGCTCCTACTTCGCGGATTTTCACCTATTGCGGTTGGTCCCGGAACCGTACCACCGCGTTTAACGAGGGAGCACTGTGTGTATATATACATATATATATATATATATATATATATATATATATATATATATATATATATATATATATATATATATATATATATATATATATATATATATATATATATATATATATATATATATATATATATATATATATATATAAAGGCTAGTTTGGGGTACCTCAGAAGCATCACTCAGTACTCTTAAAGATGCAATGTCAGTTACCTGTGAGGGTATCCATATAAAACATAAGCATATATTATGGGTAGTAACATTTCTAGAAAGGATCTCCAGGAGGGAAATGGGAAAACTACAGTTCGCTCAATAGCAGATCCCAATCTGAAAAAATCCTGCAGGAAATGAACATGTTACAACAAAAAATCAATTTTATGTAAATGAAGATTGTGCATTACTTCTCGAAAAGAGTGTCCTGTTGCAATAACTCTTCAGAAAAGCTCTCTTATGTCCTCCCTGCCCTCTCTGAGCATTTTTGAATATACATCAAATAAGAAGTGGGGATTTCACACATCTTCCTATCAAAAGGAAGCTAGAACTTGGTGCTAATGTATAATTCAATGTCAAGTAAATGTGAAGGAATAGGCACCAACGATAAGCCAAATTTCATATCTAATGGACACGTCAATCAATCAGAGGTTGAGCATGGGTGACAGCCCCTTGATGACCCAACTATGCATGGTTCCCGTAAGTTCGAGAAAGGACAACCTGCACTGTGACACTGGAAAATTACTCCTGTCTTAGAAGGTATGGTCAGTAATCTCAAAATGTGTCTCATCGGTGACCTTCATTTCAGATTTTTTTTTGAGGAAGGTATGGCCTTCCTCCTTTCCTGAGGAGGTAGTGCCACAATGAATCAACGGCATGGCTGCTTGGTCAATTTTTACAACTTTTATTCTAGAGAAAAAACAAACAGGATTTCTGTCAGAAGAGTCTTAAATTTCTTGGAAACTCTATTTTCATCAATCAAAGAATTTTTCAGCAGAAATGTTTGCTACTTATAAAGTAGTATTGGTTAAACACTACACACTGGCTTCTACACAGATGCTAATAAAATGGTATTTGTCTAGTTCATGATGGGGACTTTTAAAATAAGGTTTTAAAAATATTTCCCGACCCCAGAGTGGGTCCTTGACAAGGTACTATGGCTTTTAGATTTAAGGCTTTTCTTCTCCAAGACTTCAAACTTTTATGTTTTGACCAAAGCCATGTTCCTCACCTCCCGTGCCTTGGTCAGTAAAATCAAGACAGCTTCCTCAAACAACTTGCAGATGGTTCCTCTCAATTCATTTATCCTGTATTCTTGGAGATAATTTAATCTATTACATATTACAAGGTACTAATCAACATTAAACCACTTACGGACATAAGGTATATAAAATATACCTTAACTTCTCTCATTACAAAACTGGTTTTCCTTTCCTTCATCTAGACACAAGGAGAAAGTTATCATGAGCACAAGCTTAGAAACTCATATGCTCTCCAATCGAAAATGTAAAGTCTTTTCACCTCATATAGGGAGCAGTGCTACTACACAGTCAACTCTCTCACTGACATACTAGACATCTCAAATGCCTCTTGATGGTTTTCTGAGGTATTCATTAGTCACTAACAAAAGGACATTCAGGACATTGTGAGAGCTTGCTTTGTACCATTAAAAATACTATGACTATAATGAATCAGATAGAAGTGCAATGTTCCAATGAGTTGCATACATTATTCAACTTATCCACAACAAGTTTACTATGCCTCTTATGCTCAATAAGGTGAGGTATTTAATTGACTTTTAAGTATTCCATGGGAGACCATTATTCCCTTACAAATTCTTGCTTGTGTGTGCCATATATTCCAAAGTCCATGCGTAGCGTTACATTTACTTTTAAGTATTCACGGGTGACTACCATTACTTTATATTAAATATTACATGTTTGCACGAACCACTTATCACACCTTTCAATTAAATGACTTCCACTTCAATCCCTGTACTTGCTCATACACATGTGCCTTCGTATTTTGCTTTGTAATGCAAGTCACTATAGTAGATGTGCAGGGGATAATCCAAATGCCTAATTTACATAAAAAAGGAAGCACATACTCAATGGATTCTATTTTTTTCTAAGAAGCGTTGATTTCTCCTTCCACACTCGTTAGATTCTATGTTTGTAATACTCTTGAGGGGATGCATGGAGACATAGCAGAAAATGATGGTTTGAGGGAAGCAAAACGCATATATTTCTGAGTCTCCAAGCAGCCTATCAACAACCACTTCTCTCCCTGTTACTTCTGGGAAGTATAGTTTTAGTATCACGAGACTGTATGAAGAAGGCTGGACTTTGTAAAGGCAAAGGAGGGGCATACTTTTATCTGACCTCTACAAGAGCTGGGACCCGGCCCCCATTGCCCATAATGCCTGTAAAATGGTTCATCAATGAGAATGCGTGGCTGAAACTATATTTTTCTCTGGCTTCTACATGAGCTAGGACCCAGCCCCCATTGCCCATAATGCCTGTAAAATGGATCATCAATGAGAATGTGTGGCTGGAACTAGAAATTCTATTTCCTTTTTGAAAGTGACTTCATTCCAGATTGGCTACATCTCCACTTAAGAGACAAACATACGATTTTCCTTCCTCATACGGCCATATATTGCCTATAATTACTGAGAGTCTGTTTTCCCAGGTAATACAAAAATTATCTCAGCAACAATGTTGATTTCCTTGAAAAACATAGGTCCCATAATAAAAATATGAGAAAAGTTGTTACAAAAATATTAATGATAAGGAAGCAGCAAAACACTATCATCTCAAGTAAAAGCATTATACTACAAAACTTAATTAAAAACTCAAAGATGAGAGAGGTAATTATAATATTTATGATGAAAACGAGCAAAATGCTAATTAAATAAGTGACTGTAATGCACTAGTTTCATTCCCCCTTTAAAAAGATGAGAACTTTTAATAAAATACAGGGGGTCCTCGGTTTACCTGGTCCTCGAGTTACGATATTTCGCCCTTATGACACAAGCTCATAAATTATTGATAAATTATTATTAAATCAGATTTTCAACCTACTTGGTTCGCATGGTAAATACCAGTGGTAAATACCATTTAGTAAGAATGACGGACGAATTCACACCTAGCAGCACAGTACAGCACAGCAGTATACAGTACGTATAAATAAAGTTAATGGCTTTATGTATTTATGTATTTGGTTATTTGAAGGAATTAAATTAAATGTACTTACACAATTACCAAATACATAGCTGTAAGTACAATCTTCATGCAAAAAAAGTTGTTGAGCGTGGCGAAAGAATACGTCATCAGGCGGCATTAGACTGAGAAAAAGAAGGGTCACTTAGTCTGTTCTCGTACGCCACATTGTTTCTCGTGCTCATCTGCTCTTTTGCTGATTTTGCTCCTTTTCACTCGCTCTTGACCTGTACAATGCCTTCCAAGTGCATTGTTGATTCTTTCGAAGGCAGTGCTGGGAAGAAAAGGAAGGCCATCACCATGGAAATTAAAGAAGAAATAATAAAACGCTTGGAAAAGGGAGAAACTGATACAAACATGAGCCGCTCACTGGTGTTAGCCCGTTCGACCATAGCGACAATCATTAAGGATAGAGATTACATCCTTACACAGGTGAAACCCTCTGCTCCTGTGATGTCCACTGTGATTACTAAGCAGCATAGTGGTCTTATGATTCAAATGGAAAGGTTACTAGTGCTTTGGTTTGATGACCAGCATTAACGGCATATCCCAGTGAGCCTTATGTTGATACTGGAAAAAGCTAAAAAATTTGTTCGATGCCGTGAAAAGGGAAAAGGGGGAAGAGAATGAAAGTGAAGAGTTTGTGGCCAGTAGGGGTTGGTTATGCATTTTATGACTTGTGCTAATTTGCATAACCTAAGGGTGCAAGGTGAAGCTATTAGTGGTGATGAGGAAGCAGCAAAAGAGTTTCCAGTGTGTTAGCAGAAATAATTAGGGAGGGAGGTTACTGCACCAAACAAGTATCTAACGTGGATGAGTCTGGCTTGTTCTGGAAGTGCATACCTAGTTGTACGGACATCGCCAAGGAGGAGAAGGCAGCACCAGGCAATAAAGTCAGCAAGAGACTGACTTTGCTTTTGGGGGCTAATGCTGTTGGAGACTATAGGATAAAGCCCTTGTTGGCTTACTTGGTAGAAAATACAAGAGCACTCAGAGACATTTGGAATAGTCAACTGCCTGTCATCTGGAAGAAAAACAAAAAGGCTTGGATAACCCTTCAGATACTTGAGGACTGGATCAGCAACCATTTTTTGCCAGAAGTTGAGAGATGCTGTGATTCCAACGGTCAGACCTTTAAGGTGTTGCTAGTGCTGGGCAATGCCCCTGGTCTCCCTCCCCATTTGGATAACTTTCATCCTAATATCAAGGAGGTTTACCTTCCACCAAATACCACTTCCCTGTATAGCAAATGGGTCAGGATGTCACTGCCTCTTTCAAGGCCTGCTACCTCCGACGGAGGATAGCTATGGTTCTCAGGGTAACTAAGAAGGATAAGAAGTTGACTCTCAAGGAGTTTTGAAAGTCATACAATATTCTTAAGGCTGTCAAAAATATTGCTAATTCTTGAGAGGAAGTTAAGCATGCGAATTTGAATGAGGTATGGAAGGAACTGTGCCCCCATTTGTGAATGATTTTTCAAGGCATTGAGGAGACAGTTGATGGTGTCACTAAGAACGTTGTTGCCCTGAGTAAGGAGCTCAAGTTGGAGGTGGGGCCTGGTGATGTAACAGAGCTGCTGAAATCTCATGGAGAGGAGTTATCTGCTGAGGACCTCACATTCAACTGGAGAAGCAGATGGTTGAAGGGGATGAAGAAATACCAAGCTCAGAGCCCGAGATTCACAACCAGGGAACTGGAAGAATCTTATGCCCTTATAGGGGAAGAGTTGGCCAAGCTCATGGCTCAGGACCCCAACACTGCCAGGTACACTAAGGTTACCAGAGGAGTCACGGATTACCCGCAGTGTTACATGGAAATTTGGGAGGAGAAAAAGAGGGCATCCTTCCAGACTCGCCTCAACCAATTCTTCCTGAAGGTAGAGCCCTCACCAACAGATCCTGTACCTTCTATCTAAGCTGCCTCTAAAGACTCAACTGCCCAGTATCTGCTGCAGGTTCTTTTGCTCCTACAGACCCACCTGCCTCAGTCTCTTCAGCTCCCTCATCCTCATGAGCCTCTCTGTCTCTCCCTCCCTTACAATGCCCCTTCCAGTGTGTAATCCAACCACACGAGTAAAGGTAAGCAATTATATATAGTGTACTTTTACTATTTTTATGGCTTAGATTACATGAGTGAAAGTAAGCAATACCGTATAGTGTATTTTTACTATCTTTTTGTCTTAGATTACGTTGCTATGTTTAAGAGTATTTATTTTTAGCATAGGTTGGTATTTAGGAAAGTTCTGACTTACGATGAAAATCAGGTTATGACACTTTTCAGAAACGGACCTATGTCTTAAATCAATGACCCCCCGTATATATCAATAATGACAGAGAAAACACTGGCAAGTGATGTGAATGCAGTATACAACAATAAATTTAATTCCTATCCTAAATTTATATGAAAAGTTATAATAAAAATGTTAATAATGCTAAAGCAGGAAAAAGCTACTACAGATGTGCTTATACTGCAGAATGGTAATTTCCATAATTCTCATGAAAACAATATAAAGACCTGGGTCATTATTGAATAAAAAATTTCCTTCAAGTATCAAAGATTTGCTAAAGTATAGTAATTATTCATATTTGCAAGTTTTCTTTTGACTGCAAACTCCTCAATGAAAACACAAAGGATGTATACAGAGAATTAACATGAATTAAGCTTGTATAAGCACATCCAATCCTACCATTGTTCTGCGTAATCATTTACTACAGATAGTTACAATACTTAAAGTAATAGCAAGCTACCCATTATAAAGTTTCAGTTAATTAGAAAACAGCTCACTAACTACTTCTTGAATATTCAGTACAGTATTAAGTTTTAAACAGTAGTTTATTCAAATTGCACATAAAGCCAAAGAGAAAACAATGCATTTATATGAACTAGGCAAACTATTTTCAAATGTCAAAAGACTTATTTTGTTAACTTTTCAAAGATGATATTCAAGCAGACTCTTATGTTCACTTGAGGAAAAAAAAGAAAAATTCTTTTTAATTCTCTTTTCGTTAAATCCCTACATACATATCATTAAGTTAAAAATTTCTATTATGTATGCAATATCTGATAATGATACAATAAGTCTAAAGTGACATACATAAATACATGAAGAATATCACCAAATTTTTAAGTTAATATTAGTTCTAGAACTAATTATAGTAAACATAATATACTTCATATATAAATTACCTGCAAAATACAAACCAAAAAACCCTACTACACTCGTTCGTGCGGCCTTTAAGCGCGCCTATAAGATCTTATCCATAAATAATGGATAAAAATAAAGTGCATATATCATAGGAGGCAACCCAAAGGGATGGGTGAGCAGAGCTTTGGCAATACTTCCCTCAATTATTATTATTACCTTCCACAAAACAAACGGTAAAGGAGGCATGGATGGGTAGGGCATACCGAAGCCCTGCTATCCTAAGTCTTTGACTTGGGCTGAAGTCACACTGCTGAATCAGAGGGATATGGTGTCAGTCGAGGAAAAAAGTCTTGCCCTATGTACGAGACATTTTTGTAGTGTATTTTCTATGGAATAACTTTTCTCGCTCATGCACAGAATTATTAACACATTAAACACCATACAATAATCGGGTACATCATTCATTCCAGACAATATCATGCTATTTTATTATTCATGTTTTTCACGTACCCAAAGAAGCTGCATGAAGTATTACACAAGGGGATACTTTTAATTACATGAGCTCTATATATAAAAAAAAAAACACAGGATAAGTTTGATGTGAAATACTAAAAACATAAAGCAAACCAAATAAAACTATAATGAAGCCTTGCTAAAGAACTAACACTGTGGTTGTAAAGCTTTTTTTTACTCGTACAAGTAATCATCTAAGTAAGTTCCGGTTAGCTTGCAAGCATGTGATCTAGCAGATAGATGAGTAAGTGCTCTGGTGAAGCTGTTGCTTATGTACAGCACTTGCAAAATTGAGTCTTGTTCACTCTCATAATTATAATCCTACAGACTACCCAGAACAAACATATAGTAATATCAGGAGAGAAAAAATGAATACAGAAATAATAAGGCATACGAATTTACAAAAAGCACCACAGAATATCCATGTTTTAGTGCTTACCTAAACATCAGGGAACCACCACCAAATCCAAATGAAGAAAACCTGGAACTTCCGACTCTGTATACATGCTAGATTAGTATGTTAGTTGCTAAGCGAAATGATTACAAAATGGGATTGGCCATCAGATTCACATAATAATCCAGGCATTACTGCCTACCATTAAGAAAAAGAAGAGTACAATGGCATGTTAAGTCAAATGCAACTTCTATTAGTCCATGAGAGGAAACTCTTACACTGATGTTGAGGAAATTGTACTTCAATAATTCTAAGAGTAATAAATTAAATAACGATACTGAAGAAGTAGGACGTTTAATATTCCTAAAGAGAAACACGACAAAGTAAAGAAATGAACCTTATATAATTCTAAGAGATATGACAGAAATAGATGTTAAATCAACACTCAATAATTCTTAAAACTGAAAAGTTAAACAGTGAAGCTAAGGAGATAGGTTACTTCTAATATCAATACGAATAAAAATTATACAAAAAAATGTAATCTGAAATGTAGTAATTTTATATATTAGCTCAACTTAAAAAATTCTAGCTTATTATGACATTTCTTTTATGTGATTTAACTAAATTTAATTATCATAGTACTTATCTACCTAATGCATAATGAACATAGGTATGATTAACCAATAACGACATTTGTTAACCCAAGAGGGTTCAAACAGATAAAATGTTAAATCTCTTCAAGATCACTTCCTTTTCTTTGGGAGTTATCAACTCTGAGAGGAAAACAAAGAGGTCCAATAACTGGATAAAAAATGTTTGTATGAAAAATTTTTTTAATACAAAGAAGTCATCTCCAATCATTAATTACATGGTGTTCATGTATCACTTTCAGAAAAATAAGGGTCTTTTCTTTCAATGACCTCTATTACTAGCAGTTATGGCTTAGATTCTACCGATATACAATTGATGATTATTTTAAGAAGTAGACTTCAAGATCACAAACACTCTCCTTATAAAGATATAATTATATGTTTTTCATTCTACTTTAATTTACAGTATTAAAATAGTTTAATTCTCATATAAACAGATTTTTGTGGGTCTTAACTCTCAATATGCAAATAGTTATTTTAAAAAATTTCATGCAAATTTAAGATTATTCAAGGCTTGTCTTCAAAAATAATTCAAATCTTTATTCTGTGGGCATCTGCATTGGTCAAACTTCCTATAACATCAATATACTATAGATTTCCATAACCAAAATAATTCCTAAGTTATCAACTTATTTTAAACATGTAAATTCCTTAGCGTCAAAACTTTAATTAAGCTTAATTAAAATAATATACAGTATCTCCAATAGTCTCTTTAATAAATTATTCTAAACCCTCAATTTGCAAAGGTATCATATTTGGACTTATTCTTTCAGGGCGTAAGCCTCAAACAGCCCACATGTAAACACGCATTTTTTCAAATTATCACGGCATTCCCTCGGGCAATAGCGAAGTGGCAATCGATATCTGGCATCTGTTGCTGTGTTGCCATACATGAGTCAATGTTTTACCAAGCTGTAGGATTCAGAAGGAGTCCTTTGGCTTCTATGTAGTCAAGGGGGACAGAAGTTCCCCGCTGCATTGAGTTGTATTTAATTTTGCTGATAATAGCTCATGGGGAAAGGGTAAGTATGACAATGTCATTTGCTGGAATTTTACTTTTTAAGTGCTGCGCACTCTTCGTTTCCAAAATATAAAATATAAATCATCTGGGACCTGTATGTTAGCCAATGAAATAGGCTAAAATTTACAAAAATGAACATTCACATCCTAAGATCAGTGCCACTTGATAATAGTAACTCTACTGATATAAACTAGATGCTCTAGGGAATTGGAGAATCAAAGTGGAATTATCTCCCTGAAAGATCAGTGGATCTTAATAACTCAGAATCTGCCTTTGAAAATGATGCTGCTGCTCCAGTGAAGAATCTAATTACTACAAATGATGTGAAACTGATCCTATGGCTACGAATCATCATTAGATTATAAATGAACCACAGAATCCAATCTTAGATGCAGAGGAAAAATTTGATATGCACTGATAACATACGAGATGCCTAACAGAAAATAGCCAGAGCTGTATATGAACGAGAGTAAAACAATCACATATGCTACACCAGAGCTATAGAAATTAGAATGTATTCATTAATATTCTGAAAAGGCAAAAGAAGGTAATTTCTAAATTATGGTGTTTACAACATACAATAATACTATGCCTTATCATCATTGCTAAAGCTAAAGCAGTTATCAGAGGTTTGTTCTTGTTTTCTAAAACCTAAGTTCAAGATTTCAGTATATACTGAAATCTGTCTAATTGTTAAAACAAAACCAAAAAAAAAAGAGAAAAAATTAAGAGCAAAGAATGTATCATCAAACTCTATGAAAACCTGTGACAATGACATATGAGGAAGAAATTTACAAAGGTAATGCAATATATTATCAAACAATAATTTTCAATGTGTGCCAGAGGCATTAAGTCAATAGTGTAAAATATCATGCAGTATAAAAGTAAATAACTTCAATGAAAAAATATGCTTCACTTTAAAAACAAAAAATTCAAGGTACTCACTTCTTCAATTCGGGTCTTAACATCTTCCAATATGACCTGGATGTGACTTAGCGTGTCCAGAAGACCTTCTGTTCGACCTTCTTCCATTGCTCGCAAAACTCCTGATAAGTGAGGCGTCAACTGAGTGACCATACTGTTTTCAGGATCAAGTTGCAAGACTTCTTCAGCAAGTGCTTCCACACGTAAATAAGCATCAGTGAGTGCTCCAGCACCCCCTTCTTTACCATACTGGGACCAATCTTCATCGGATTCATCATAATTATCATCATCATCATCATCATAACCATCATCCTCTTCTTTGGATTTTTTTGTCTCTTCACTCTCCTCTTCTTTTTGTGTTTTATCATCATCTCTTTTTTCATCATCAGATGAATCTTTAGAAGCAAGAATGCTTTCAATAGCCTCTTCAACAAGAGCCTCTATATCTTCAACTGTTCCAGAGACAGAAGGTTCTTCATTAGGAATGTCTTTCCTTTCGACTTCTTCTCCTCTATCTGAAGTAGAAGTCTCTTCTGCCTGGGATATGGCTGCGTCTTCTACAACCTCTCCAATAACTTCCATTTCTTCTTCTGAAGGTACACTCTCAGCTCCTACAGGTTCAGTTTCCGCTTCAACTATTTCTTCTTTAACCTCGTTTACAGTTTCTGCTTCATACAATTCTTCAACAATTTCATGATGGAGTTCACTAACAGTGTCCATAACTTCCTCAATGGGTGCTTCTTTAACTGTGATTACTTCCTCCTCTTCTTTAATAACTGGTGGTTCTTTAGGAGTTTCAGGAATCTCTTCTTCCATTGATTCTACTACTTTTATATATTCTTCAAGTGGAGGCGTTGCTTCAAACGCTTCATATTCTTCTTCCACCTCAGGTTCTAAATTGGGAGCTGGAGGTACAGAGACTAATTCTTCTTCCACGGGTATATCCTGTAAAATTCCTCTAAATAACTATTACGCTCAGTGCACAATAGTGGAAAAATTATTGACAAAATAAGTACAAACTGTATCTCAATTGAAACGACAATATTTATATTTACTGCAAAAGTCTCTACTTGATTAATTTGCTGTAAAGTAAAAGCAATAATCCTCGTTTTAAGTATCACCATTAGTTACCATTATGAGGGTGGACACAGAGCACGACTGGGGAATTATGGCTGGATGACTTTTCTAACGCTATGCTGTGGGATCAATTGTGGGTCTGTCAACTCCCGAGTAGAGTATTTAACTCTCGGCTACTGTGGATCCGTTTTGCATAGGGTACATTTATTAATTAAATACCATGAAGTAGCATTATCACAGCAATTCACTATTATTAGAGCTTATAGTAACACTTAATATATCTCATCCTAATTTTCTTTAGAGCCATATTACAGAATATGAGCGACTTACACTCTATACCATGTTCCTCATAATTAGAGAAACAGTTGTTCTGCAAGGTTTAATGAAATTCACCATGCTTTTAACAAAAACACCCACAACATATGTTCAGTAAATAACTATATAAGTAAATAAATACATAAATAAACTATATATATATATATATATATATATATATATATATATATATATATATATATATATATATATATATATATATATATATATATATATATATATATATATATATATATATATATATACACAGGGGGTCCTTGACTTACGTGAGAGGTCTGTTCCTGAAAAGTGATGTTACCCAAATTTCAGTGTAAGTTGGAACACACCTAAATAAGAACCTATGATAATGTAGTAATAAAGTTTTTTCTTTTCCGTGCATTTTACCATCTCTATTTTCATTTCAGTGGTGATGGATTTCCTTTTTGTGCCATCATAAGAATCTGCTCTACTCTTGGGAGTCATAATACATGCCAAAATTATCCAAAAAGAAGCAAAATACTTTATGTGAAAAGATACACACACACAAAACTAGTTAAAAATTCTTTTAATACTATTTTATTTCATGACGTTTTTGAGCCAAAAATGAATGGATACAATAAGATATATAATAGGTCATAAGTTGCTTTACCGAACAATGACAGAGAGCTTGAAGAAATAAGTTAGCAAATTACTGCAATGAAAGCACATATCTAATCACATATGGTGACTAAATACTCCATTTAAACAAGCCTGAAGCATTCTGAGCTACATCACTAGCTACATTTTTTCATGTACCTAAATTAAAAGACTACAATACTTTAACAGGTAAATAAAAGCACAAAAATAAAAATCAAAGTATTACCGCTGAAGGTATGTCTGGTTCCACTTGCTCAGCAGCCTTGGGAATGACAGATGGGGTTTCGAATCCAGCTACAGATATAGACAAAAAGAGTAGTTGCAGATATCATAAATTAACAACAAACTCTGCATACCATATAATATAATAATACAGGTAATTATTTACAGCAAGTACAGTTTTAATAGGCATGGGATTCTAAATACTAGGTATGAGACTTTAATACAAGTAGTATTTTCCACATGTAATGTATTACTACATTTACAGATATGAAGAGACGAAACATAGGCCCCAGGTTAATTAGTCAAAAAAAGTTCTCAAAACCATGCCATATCCCAATGAAGCTAATAAGGTAGCCAAGGATGAACAAAAATAGAAAGGCAGCAGAGATTCAGAGCTTCATCACGCCCTGCCCGACTTCATGCTGTCTATCAGGAGTTGTGGCAAAAAATGGGAAAAAATGAATGATGGATGGGATTCCCAATCCCTCGTTTTCCAAGCTTAGTTCTCTCAATCCTTTCTCAGCTGTTCTATGGCAAGAAAAAAAAAATTCAAGTAGGACAGCACTACCAGCGCTTCACTCATACCTTTTAATCTGCTCTTACTGCACACAAGGAATACGAAGGCAGTTTTTTTTCTCCCCCATTAACATGGAAAAATGCCACTCGTTTATATGAATACAGTATATTGTAAAATTTAACAAACTCAGCTCAGTAATTTAATCCTATAAATGAAGGCATTTTTCATGACTAATTTGGCAATTACATTAATAAATATACTTCAATGTTGCACTGAGTATAACAAGACAAGGGAAAATCTTAATTTAAAAAGGGTTAATTAATATTTGTCCATATTCACGTGATGAAACAAAGCATTAAATTTAAGGCTTCAGTACCTACATTAATCTCAAAACAATATGGTGTAGCTTTCATTTTCAAAATTTTGCATAAGACAGAAAAAAAACAGAATTTTAAGGACTGACAATTTCATAATATTGGATTCACGAAATTTAGCCATCTATGGGCTGGTAAATGATCTGAGGTGCTAAATATTCATGACATTAATAAAATATATTCAGGAATCACAAAGTGGTTTCAGGGAGATCCATAACCTCTTACAAATCAGAAAAAACAAATGGTTTCCAAAACTTGAATGTAAAAATAAGAACAATAACCATCTGTAAATAAACCTTCATATACAGATCCTGTACTAACTTATGCTTCAAATTATCTACACTGAAAGCAACTAAACACCCTGAGAGTAGTTGCAGAAATTTATAAATCCTTAATATTTAAAAGGACCACTGCTCCCATTCTCAAAGGTGTTTCACTTGTAATATGTTTGAGAATGGGAGGAATAAATCTTGAGAAGTTAAGAAATTATAGAGTCTGCATCATTATCAGCACTCCAACACGTTCGAGATGGATCAGCAGATCTTGAAGAACTAAGAAATCGTAATTTTCTTCAACAATTTGAAAACTGTAACATTTTACAGAACGGAAGCAAAAGAAGCACACGAAGAATGGCAAAATTATGGACTAAACTTCAACTACTCTTGAAATGCAACACCTTCAAAAATGGAAGTAATGATTCTAGAAGAACTAAAGGATTATACCATTTCTTCAGCTACTTTTGAAATACGATACTGTTAAAAATGAAAGGGGGGTGGTTTTGGAAAAAATTGGGGCGATATAAATTTCTTCACTCTAGAACTGTAACAACTTTATGAATGGGATCAATGGCTTTTGAAGACTTATGGAATAATAATATTCAATTACTCTCAGTGGTTTGGTTCCCTCTATCATATATATAATGTTATGGTTAAAAGTTCTTTTATAAACACTTTTGAATTCGTAAGTTATGTGATTATGAAGACCAACACACCAAGCCCTACCATGCTTGCCTCGTAGCTCAATTAAGATGAGTCCAATGACTATGCCTAAAGAAATTAGCAGAATCAAAAATATAATTTTTGCAACTATCCCACTCCCTTCACCACTGCCTCCATGATGAATACTGCTATTGCTGCTCTTATGTGTATTATTAGCCACTGCTTTCCCTTTCACCTCCAACACTTCGTCATCAGCATCATCTGCAATAACAAATCGCCAATATCAGTTATAAAAAAATACAATTGTGGAAAAAATCAATACGATTATACTGTACTGTATATTACTTACCATAATATTCACAAAATAGTTCTTATAATAATAATAATGTAGTCACCATGGCTCAAGCGGTAGCGTCCTCGACTTTGAGGCGTCAGGTCGAGGATTCGCGCCCCGTCACGGTCTGAGGCTAGCAAGGGCATGCACTCAGGGTAACGATTACATCTGTCAAAACAAGTCCTTCGAAAGAAGGCAACCGTCCTAGTCCTTGGTAGAGAAGGGAGTCCATGATGTAAAACCGCAACATTATAATTAGTAGTCTCCGTGGCTAATTGGTAGCGTCTGCGACTCTGTGTCGGCAGGTCGAGGGTTCGCGCCCGTCACGGACTGAGGTTAGTAAGGGCATACACTCAGGGTAACGATTACACATGCCAAAACAAGTCCTTCGCAAGAAGGCATCCGTCCTAGCCCTTAGTAGAAAAGGGAGTTCGAGACGTAAAACCGAATCAGTTCTTATAATAATAATAATAATAATAATAATAATAATAATAATAATTATTATTATTATTAATTAATTAATTTCTCCATGCATAATATGTCCCGATATTATAGAGACGAAACGATAAAAACAAACTTGGTTTAAAATGAAAAGCATCAATGGCTCCTTCATCTACTCCACAACATTTGTTTACTTCAATCTCCAGCCCATTCCTCAGTCAGTTATTATTATTATTATTATTATTATCATAAATCACTCATCCTGCAAGCAGAGTGGCGAACAATGTGGCAAAGCCTTGAAGTATCAAGGTTTGAGCCAGCCATTGTCCCTCTTCACCCTTTCCTAGAGTTGCTGCTATGTGGCAAACACAAAAATCAGGGGCAGAATGGAATTATCAGCTCTTTCCTCTCCGATCACTATATTTTGGCTCTTACTATTCGCACTGAATACACAATGCGGTAGTTTCTCTCTATATATGGTATTCCTCGTCACATTCTTGGGTCGTCACAGGAGGCAATTGTACATCCGTTTTTCAGTAATAAGAAAATAATTTTAAGTTCTACGTTCATTATCTGTCTTTGCCAAGGAGAAACAACTGTGTCTGCTTCATGAAACAAAAAAAGTGATACACTGACAGTAATAGAACAGGATATTGGAAGGTATAGGGGTCGCAAGAATACATTTCCCTTCTCACTAAAAAAGGACCGTTTATGAAGTATTTCTTCAAACTGTAAACCCAACTGTCTTACTTCTCAGGGAGAAGGGTCTAACTTCCCTCTGTATGTTTTGTACACTCACTTCCGAATGGTATATGCAAAGCCAATGAAATTATTATTGAACATGAATAATATCCCTAATGTTTTATTCAATATATCCCTCCAGGTCTTACCATCACTGGAATAACAACAATAATAATAATGATAAAATAATAATTATAATAATAATATCATTATTATCATAACTATCACTGATACTATTACTACTACTACTACTACTACTAATAATAATAATAATAATAATAACTATGATCATTCTCATACTTACTACAGACCTCTGTACATCCTTATCATCCCCATTATTATTATTATTATTATTACTACATGCCTGGCTACGAAGAAAATGAGCACCTTCTACTCAAACAGTACGGGAATTATATTTACAGGGAAAGGCCTCCTGACTCTATGCTTATATATTTCACTCACACTTTTTACTTACCTAAAAACTGACAAGTGTATTTTTTAGTCTGACTTACTTGCTGCAGGCATCCACCCTTTGGGTCACTGCCAGACCAAAAATGCTTCTATAATTAGGCTATTGCATAAACTATAGTAATTAACATTTAAAAATGGCAAAAATAAGCACTTGAGTCTTCATGTCCAAATAGTGGCATAATAAAAGAAGGGGGGGGGGGGGCTAGTGACAAATATTGACATCAAATCTCTCTTGATGGTCATGTAATATCCCGATGCAAATTCCAAAGTACACTTGTGCAAGAGAGAGGGAATAACTACTGCAATATACAATAACTGTGCGACGGTTTATTATAATTTTAAGAGCAAGAGAATTATCTTTACCAATATGCAGATATATCCAGCATAACTTGACACTCTACCCATATCTAACCATCTCCTTCAAGTTAATGAAGTCACAGTATAAATATTGATTAATTACTATTTATACACTAAATGAATACCTACAAACCACACCAGGCTACATCTACAACACGAATAAATACAATAGAAAAAAAAATATTCACTCGTACGTTTATCATATCGTTCTAGTGAATATTCCTATAAAAATAATGTTTTTTTTTCTGTGTGCAATTACCTAACTGTAATTACCTAATTTTGCTAGTAACTCCCCGTCTCCTGGTTGGTTCCATTTTTGTACTCAGTGATGCTCATCATTAGTCCTTAAAACTATGAATTGTGTTAGCATTAACTACCTTCTCGCTTAGCGAATTCCAATCACCTACTCTTACACTAAAAAAGTATTTCCTTGCATCCTGCAAAGTTCTCTTACTAAGCTTCAGAACTATGACCTCTAGTTCTAGAGCCAGCCATATAAAAAAAAATCGATCCCTATTCACTCTGTCAAAACCATGAAGGAATATATAAACCGTCACCATACCCCCTCCCTAATTCTTCTAGCTTCGAGTGATGGTTAATTCCCTCAGCCCCTCCTCGTAACTGAGATTGCGTATATCTGGCACGAGTTTCGTGACATGTGTCTGAACTTTTTTCAGTTTATTTGTGTGCTTTTTCAGGTGTGGATTTAAAAATGGGGCTGCATATTCAAGCGGTGGCATCATTTAAGTTACATAAATATTTCTGAGCATTTCCTTTCTCATGTAACTGAGGGCTACCCTGATATTTACTAAGAGAGAGAGAGAGAGAGAGAGAGAGAGAGAGAGAGAGAGAGAATTATGCCAAGGTCTCTGCAACAAGCAAACACTTGATTTATTTCTCCCAATATTTTCTCCTACTGCTGATCAAGATTTCGTTTGGTCGCATAATCTGTACTTCTGGAATTTAATAAAAAAAAATATTCCTCTCTCTCTCTCTCTCTCTCTCTCTCTCTCTCTCTCTCTCTCTCTCTCTCTCTCTATATATATATATATATATATATATATATATATATATATATATATATATATATATATATATATATATATATATATATATATACTTAGAAAAGAAATCCTATTCATTAAAACCGCTACAATATAGTTGTGATTTAAATGTGTAGCACTGAATACAGCAGTGGTTAAGTAATTACATATATTAATAAAGGATGACAAAGAATTTAGAATAATGACTTGCCGTCATAGGTCTATTACGATATACGAAAGATTGATTAAAACTACAAATATCAGAAGCCGTTCCATTCACTAACAATAATCATGTAACCCCCCCCCCTCTTAAATAACCAACATCCTGTCTAAGTCTTAGGAAGGGAGAGAAAGCCGCTAAGGAGCTCGAAAGAAGTTTGAGCGTATTTGAAAGGGGGGGGGGGAAGTTTCAAGTTTAACTGCAGCTATTCACAGTCCGTCATATAAAATTTCACATTTTCTCGGTTTCACTTCTTGCTCTAGTGACGAGTATTGCCTCCCACCAAGTGAATCTCTTCTCCCTCTAGGGTGATGGTCTGGTGTTTTTCGGGTGAACTCGTAACTTCCACACCAACTGCCACACGGAAGTAGGGAAACGCATTCTCAGGCACTCGTATAGATAACACGTGGGACTCATAGAGGAGAAGGCGTAGTCGGTTGTGAGAGAGCTTTCCAAGGGTTAATACCTTCAAAAGATCTCACGAAAATATTACCATCCGCTACTTTCATCCATAATTTTCTGCGGTGTACGCCAACAGCATAATGTAACCGAGTGGAAAAAGATACAGCTATAAAGGGAAAGAACTCGGCGGAGACGGGGTTTGGCAACAATGGCAAGACGGATCATTAGCCAGACGGCGAATATAATCGGCTAACCTTCAATCGAGGGACAGCGTGAGTCAAATTCGTGAAAATCTCTCAACTTTTATAAATTGTCTCAATAAAACTAGTTATTCGATTATGAACTCCAATTAATGTTTTCGATGACTTATCTGTATCCAAGAGTATTAATACCACATCTTTGTACAAAGAACAACTTAAACGTTATCAACATAAGCCTGAGGTGGTATATTTAACATTAAAATCATTTGGCCTTTTGATGAGTCAGGCAATTTGCCAGAGCAAGAAAAGAATCATGCGACTAAATACTCTCCGTGTGTAGATTAGAAAAATTGTGATGCAAACAAACAAAAGGAACCTACAGACAAAATAAATTATACATATAGGCTGAAGGCTCAAGAGAGATTAAGCCATTTTTTCTGTATCCCTCTTACCCCTTTTTTTTTTTTTAAGTAATTTTAAGTTAAATAAAATAATTGTCTCTAAACGAAAAGTAATATTAATACTAATAGATAATGAGTAGTTACAATATATAATTTATGTCTTTATAATCTGGAATTCGAAGAGGGAAAAAGTCACAGGTGAAAAACTCACAGGATATGCAAGGGGAGAAACAATGGTAAAATATTAACAGGAACACAGTCGAAAGGGGAAACAATGTATGGATTTAAACACTTCACAATAGGAGCTATCGTCTTCATCACTCACATATTACAGGTCTCCCTCTCTCTCATATTCGTCATCAGAAAAAGTCACCAATGTACAAATCATTTACGTCATTTAAGTGCCTATCATTCACACCTTCAGTGTTAAGCCTTCCATCAGTTACGGTTCCTCTCTTATGCCTACCTACATCTATGCAGAATAGTCTGGATAAAGGGATCGACAAGGCACAACTCTCACCATGTTTTTTTTTTTTTATTTCCTTTAGTGTTTTCGTGATGCCGGGGTCCGATAAGGGATTTTTTTTTTGGGGGGGGGGAGATACGACACTATAAAAACATGCACGCACTCTGACACATATACAGAGATCTGCAAAGAATTGAACAAGGAGTTTCAGTCAGTATTTACAGTAGAAAATACCCCACCCCCTCAGATTGCAGAGATAGAAGCTCAAGGGCCGGTATTAGAGAATATTAACCTTACAGCCACAGAGGTATGCAAGGCGCTGATGGAGTTAGATGTTCATAAAGCTACAGGTCCTGATGACATATACCCTCATGTACTTAAAAAATGCACAAACTCAATATCAGTGGCACTAAGTATCATATTTAAAAAGTCACTGGAGTCAGGGGAAATTCCAAGATGCTGGAAACAAGCAAACGTGATACCTATCTTCAAAAAGGGAAGGAGGGACACAGCTCTGAACTACAGACCAGTTTCCTTGACTAGCATAGTTTGCAAAGTTATGGAGAAACTACTAAGGAAACATATCTCTCTTCACTTGGAATCCTTCAACTTTTTGTCAGTGAGGCAACATGGCTTCAGAGAAGGTAAATCAACAGTAACAAACTTATTAGAATTTTATGATGAGGTAAGCCGAATCTTACAGGAAAGAGAGGGCTGGGCAGATTGCATATTCCTAGACTTCCAGAAAGCGTTTGACACTGTTCCACATGGGAGACTTATTAGGAAGCTGCAATCAATGGCTAGAATAGGTGGAAATGTTTTAGAATGGATAAAAACTTACTTAGAAGGAAGGGAACAGAGGGTTAGAGTAAGACACTCAGTGTCTGAATGGAGAAGAGTTAGTAGTGGAGTTCCACAGGCTTCAGTTTTAGGGCCACTTTTGTTCCTTGTATATGTAAATGACCTACCAGAGTGTAAATTCATTCATGAATATGTTTGCAGATGATGCAAAGATTGTGAAGAAAGTAAGAAACGAGAACAATGGCAATGGTAGAGAACTTCAGGAAGATCTAAATAGTCTGCATGAGTGGTCAGAAAAGTGGCTAATGAAATTCAATACTTCAAAATGTAAGGTAATGAGAATGGGTACAAGTGCAAGAAGGCCCAAGCTTGACTACTCGGTGGCTGGAGTACAACTTCAAGAGACAGAAAATGAGAGAGATCTAGGAGTAAACATACTGGCAGACTTGTCTCCAGAAATACATATAAATGGCATAGTAAGGGCAGCATATGCATTCTTATCAAATGTAAGGGTAGCCTTCAGGCACATGGACAAGGAAATGTTCAGAAATATTTATGTAGCCTATGTGAGGCCAAAACTCGAATATGCAGCCCCCTTTTGGAATGCGCACTTGAAAAAGCACATAGCTAAGCTTGAAAAAGTTCAAAGACATGCCACGAAACTGGTGCCAGAAATACGCAATCTGTTATGATGAGAGGCTAAGGGAATTAGACTTACCATCACTCGAAGCTAGAAGATTGAGGGGGATATGGTGACAGTCTTTAAATTCCTTCATGGTTATGACAGAGTGGATAGGGATCGATTTTTTGATATGGCAGGCTCTAGAACTAGAGGTCATAGTTTGAAGCTAAGCGAGGAGGTAGTTAATGCTATCTCAATCCATAGTTTTAAGGACAGGTATGATAAGTATCACTAAGTATAAAATGGAACCGATCAGGAGACGGGAAGATATGAGCTTTGGCTCTTTCCCGTAAACACAATTAGGTAATCACATCAAATTGGTGAACTATAATGATTTCAGTTGTATATAAACAAATAAAAGGGGAGAGTGGCAAGGGAAGAAGATCACCTTTTGAAAAGGTAAACAATTAATCCTAAGGTGTTCACTTTCTCAAAAGAATATGATCTTCCTTTGCCTCTTTTCTCTTCTATTTGTTTATCTACAACTGAAATCTATATAGTTCTACTCATATTCTCATATTAAGGTCACGAATGTATTAAAAGTACTTGAAATTTTCCAGTCGTTTGTTTTCTTTTATTAATTCCCCCCCCAGAGAGAGAGAGAGAGAAAGAGAGGAGAGAGAGAGACTTGACACAAAGTGGGAGTATGTAAATGTCGAGGATATCCTTAACTATATACAAACGACTTACTAATAATAAAACTTGGCTATATACAACGTAAAAGTTAAATTTTATATTAAACGTTACTGAGTAACAAGAGAACTTTTTCTGCGTTCTCATTTTCCGGAGCAACCTTAGCCTGATGGACTGGAGACCAGATGTGAAGCACTAGATCACTGGTTCTCAACCGGGGTCCATGTAATATTCCTGGGGGTCCACAGGCAAAATATAACAAATTGGGGGCCACAGTGATATTTTGGTGGTCCATAAAGCAATTCCACTTCAGAACGCTTTTTATTACTAAAATAAAGTTCCCATTGTAATTTACACCATACTGATATAAGTAGAGAACATATATGAATGATTCTTTCTCACTTTATTTCTTTTAAAATTCCTTTTGACCTATCTACCCACCCATCAGTCAGTGGCAAGAACAAACGAAGGTGAAAATCTCTTTATCTTTTCTCAGGAACCAGGCGGCGAGCTTTAATGTTTATTTTCAGGGCAAATATCTACCTTCCATAGTGCGGTCTCTGACCTTTGATCGACGACGACAAAGGTCAAAGAGACTGCGCTTATCGAGGAAGGATTAGTGGCATTAAGCTCTTCAGTAGCAGGGATGATTTCCGGTACAATTATTAACTCTCAGTGCCTATAGAAGTCGACATGACCCAAACAGTTCACTTCAGTTTTATGTTGAACTCCACCGTGACAAGGTAAGAGATATTAAAAAGTTCTTAGGAACTTACATACTTACGTTAATTTTTCTGAAATTCCCCGATTCAGTATTAAATTTTTTTTACAATTATTTACTAGTGTGCATTAATGTTTCATAAAATTTAATTGTAGAATAATTTATTTGCATTAGATTAGTTTTCATTCAAAATAATGCATAATCTTTTACTATTTCTTTGATTATTAATATAATCCCTTTACTTTTTGTTAGTGAAAAATAGAAAAACCTTGTCTTTTGTCGAATAGCTATGAACGGGTCCACAAAAATAAGGGAAAAGGGGTCCATGGGTAAAAAGAGGTTGAGAACCACTACACTAAACTGCCGTATTCAACTGACCGTCAAACAAAATGGGTGAAAAAAAAAAAGTCGACTTATGCTGGCGTCACACATAGCCAAAATTCCCGACCCGACTCTTAAAACCGTCTAAAGACGGAATCCTCCCGGCAGCAATGACGTCATTACGATAATCGGGTGTAATTTTTCGTCCGCGTACGACGGAATCCTAACGGTCCTACGTAGTTTAAAAAAATCAAGGGGGTCCTGAACCGTCGTGGAGGGCCTACGATAATTGGCTGCTGCACCCAATAATCTCCGTGATTCGGAAGACCAAATCAGTCGTAGAAGACTGCGTACGACGGGTAAGATCGATCTTCTTGATAGTACGCGGGCGTAGGAGAAGGTGTACGCCCGCGTACGATCCAGAGGATCGATCCTACCTGGCGTACGCAGTCCTCCAGGTCTGGAACCGTTAAAAATTTAAAAATTCGCTTATACGTCTGGCAGCGTGGTACGAAAAGACAGCGCGCGCATGCGTGGTCTCATTTCTGACAACCCAGTCCTGGGCGTTCAGTTTTCCTGCTCCGCTTGCCGCATTTCTTATTGTTTTAGCATGATATTAGTGCATTTCTTATTGTTTACCATGATATTAGTGCATTTATTTATACTTTCACAAATATCCCGTATATATATATATATATATATATATATATATATATATATAATATATATATATATATATATATATATATATATATATATATATATATATATATATATATATATATATATATATATATATATATATATATATTGTTCACTAGGATCAATTCTAACATAATTATATAAATGGAAAAGTAAGGGCAAATATAACTATACCAAATTACTTTTTATTTGCGTTTACCAGTACATACAACTTACATTTGAAGGATTCTGTGAATGACAAAGATGAGACATTATTACATTATTAAATGTAAAATATTAAACTTAATATCTTCTCAGTATAAAATAATGAAAATGAAACATATTAAGATCAGTTATTGTAATATGTGAAAAACAAATGACTTAAAATAAATTACATATCTATATGGGAATAAAATGCTAAAATTAAAGTTACAAACGTCGTCCTTTAAACCATTCTCTCTTGCCACGATACCCTTCCTTCGGGGGAATTACAGTATTCCTCCCGACTGCGTACAACCCCCTACGAACGTGTACGTTCCCCTTCGATGGGTAGGGAGCGTCGGGAGCATGGTTGGCCCAGTCGTAACGGTCAAAAATTTAAGTTTCCCGTTTTCTATGATGAGACTTACGTTTGCATACGATCAGTCGTACGCTAAATTACACGTCCAAACTACTCCGTACGATTGCAATTACGATCCATAGGACTGCTTACGCGGACGTATGACACACTTCCGACAGGCACAGGAATGCACCTGTCGGCTAAAAAATCTGCCGGATCTCCAAGGATTGAGCGAAGATTCCGTCGGAACGTGGTCTTAAGAGTCGGATCGGGAGTTTTGGCTATGTGTGACGCCAGCATTAGAGGCGACGGACTCACGTTCGAGCACACGGCGGGTTGATTGGAAGGGCATCCAACCTTAATTCCCAGCTTCAATTAGTCAGTGTCTCCCCAAATGGGGATGATGATAAAATTGTCTAGAAACTGCAAGATATGTAAGATAATTCTACCTACAGAGTCTACGCTAGCTATCAATGTTAACTTCTTTTTTTATTGTTATTATATACATATTAAATACGTTCTTAGTCTTTGTGGTTCCTAACACAAAACTGGAGAAACGATTTGAGAACATCTGGTTACAAAACGTACGTTATGCATTATTTCTAAGCAATATTAATCATTTTTAATATATATGTATATATATATATATATATATATATATATATATATATATATATATATATATATATATATATATATATATATATATATATATATATATATATATATATATATATATATATATATATATATATAATGAGAGAGAAAGATTGATTTAACTACCACATACTTGTCTACTATGGAACTGTAGGTCTAAGAATGAGGAAGACAGGGACCTTTGAGGGATTTTGTATAGTTTTCTAATATTTACCCCATGAATAAATCGTGAAACCATTCAGTGAATCTGACGCAAGAAGTGATAACCTCTTTACGTAATGATTCAGTAGCTTACATTCTTACATATGTAGTGTTGCCATTTTAGCGGTTTTCCTGCTAGATCTGGCTCTTTTTACTGAAACCTAGCTGGAAGAAAATGAGTTTAGCGGCTAGCGGGAAATTATAGCTTTTTATGAAAATGTTTAGCGGTTTTCTGGATTTTTTTTTCTAAAACATGTTATCATCTCATTAATTATGTTATTCTAATCCGATTCACAAAAATCAAATTGTAGTAGAATTTCGATACTTGATGCTTGTATTTCCAAGTACCAGTTGCTAAAAAGTTACCAACTAACATACAATACGCGTATCACTCAGGATTCCTACTCAAGTTTGTTTTGTTCCTGCCAGCCAACATCGGGACTCGGGCGATCTGTAGAGTGTAATCGGACCCACGCAAGGCAGTCATTCTTGATTGAGGTTGACGATCGCTGGTACTATATACCGGTATATTGAATCTATATTCAAAATGCCTAAGACGCAATATACACAGAAATTTCGAAGGAGTGGCTTCATGTTGAAGAATTAAAACACTGGTTAACTGAAAAAAAGAAGGGAAGTGGTGAAAGTGTGCCTAATTGTAAACTTTGTCAGTGCGTTCTTGTGCCTGAGTTATGTGCTTTGAAAACTCACGGGAAAACGAAAAAACACAGGGCAAATGCCGATTCATCCAATGCAAGACAGCTTACAATCCATTTCAGCCTTTGAGAAAATAAAGTGAATCTCAGATTGCAGAAGGGCGTATGGCATTGCTTATTGCAGAACATATTTCAGTATCAACTTGCGATCTCTTGAATGATTTATGCAAGGCATGCTTCACTGATAGCAAAATAGCATCGATGGCAAAGATTAAGAGATCCAAGTGTAGTGCTATATTAAAGAATGTTTTGTATCCTCATTTCATGAGTGACTTAAAGAATTCGACTGGTGATAAGAAATAGAATGCAGACGAAAATGATGAATGCTATTCTTGGAATACGTTCAGGGCTAAAAAGACATGGAAAAATCTGCTTTAATTATGAAGTGCCACCAGATGTTTTGAATATGATTGGAACGAAAAAGACATACATCACTTCCACTGAGGGAACATTGCAAGCAGCAGCAGCAGTTCACGAGGTAGAGCAGGAGCCAGAATCATTAGAGGGCCATGAATATCTGCTGGTTTTATATATATATATATATATATATATATATATATATATATATATATATATATATATATATATATATATATATATATATATATATATATATATATATATATATATATATATAAAGGTAAACATTGAATTTGTCTGTCTGTACATTTGGTATCGAGTTCCATATAACCAATCAAAAGTTTCTCATCCTCTTTAACATCCAATGCCAATATTCATGTGCATTATATATATATATATATATATATATATATATATATATATATATATATATATATATATATATATATATATATATATATATATATATGTGTGTGTGTGTGTGTGTGTGTGTGTGTGTGTGTGTGTGTGTGTGTGTGTGTGTGTGTGTATGTGTGTGTGCGCGCGCGAGCGCATAGATAGATGGATATATGTAGATGCAGATGTATATAGACTATATATACTTTTACACAGTTTTAAGGACAGGTATGATAAGTATCACTAAGTATAAAATGGAACCGATGAGGAGACGGGAAGATACGAGCTTTGGGCTCTTTCCCGTAAACACAATTACGGTAGGTAATTACAATGTACGTACAGCTTAGCGTTGACCTTTTTCTTTTTTTTTCAAGTTGTGTAGAATATCCTGTTAATCTAGCTGCTCCAAGCCCAAATCTAGCTGTTTTTAGGGCTCTGGCTAGCGGGAACTGAAAATATTTGATGGCAACACTGAACATATGTATCGGAGGAGAGGAGAGCTAGTGATGCGACTTGCATTGCGCCCTCTTAAGGGCTATTTACACGGTCAAACGGTTAGTCGAACGCGGTTCGACAGACAAGTGATTACCTAATTGTGTTTACGGGAAAGAGCCCAAAGCTCGTATCTTCCCGTCTCCTCATCGGTTCCATTTTATACTTAGTGATACTTATACCTGTCCTTAAAACTATGGATTGAGATAGCATTAACTACCTCCTCGCTTAGCCAATTCCAATTATCAACTACTCTTACACTGAAAAAGTATTTCCTTACATCCTGCAAAGAAGTTTTCTTAAGAAGCTTCAAACTATGACCTCTAGTTCTAGAGCCAGCCATATCAAAATATCGATCCCTATCCACTCTATCATAACCATGAAGGAATTTAAAGACTGTCACCATATCCCCCCTCACTCTTCTAGCTTCGAGTGATGGTAAGTCTAATTCCCTCAGCCTCTCATCATAACTGAGATTGCGTATTTCTGGCACCAGTTTCGTGGCATGTCTTTGAACTTTTTCAAGCTTAGCTATGTGCTTTTTCAAGTGCGCATTCCAAAAGGGGGCTGCATATTCGAGTTTTGGCCTCACATAGGATACATAAATATTTCTGAACATTTCCTTGTCCATGTGCCTGAAGGCTACCCTTACATTTGATAAGAATGCATATGCTGCCCTTACTATGCCATTTATATGTATTTCTGGAGACAAATCTGCCAGTATGTTTACTCCTAGATCTCTCTCATTTTCTGTCTCCTTAAGTTGCACTCCAGCCACCGAGTAGTCAAGCTTGGGCCTTCTTGCACTTGTGTTTGAAGTGATGTTCGAACGTGTGAACGGGGTATTTGGTTGTCGAACACGTTTGTCGAACGTGTTCGACAACCAAATACCCCGTTCACACGTTCGAACATCACTTCAAACACTTGTCTGTCGAACCGCGTTCGACGAAGCGTTTGAACGTGTAAACCCCCCTTTAGTATGCGTTGAGTTTCTTTTAGATAAATAAAGAGGACATGCATACACTAGAGGCGGAAAACAGGAACTCATCACTCAAATAATCATTTACTATAAATAACACATATGTATTTCAACACATACAACAAACTTGGAGCAAACCAAAAGCAATTACATACAAAGCGAGTCTTCGAAGCATTCTGCATTGGGGAAAAAAAAAAAAAATGCTGAGCCACCGCTACGATTTTCTCTTATCTGTATCTTGATCTCTTTTGATGTTTCAACAGGTTTTCTATCAGTTGTTTCTGAAGTGGCTGGTGCTGATAACACACTGGTGGAAGAACTAAGATGCACAGAGACTGCGCCTCATGCTCAGCTCTGGGATGGACTCAAGTAGACGACACACACCTCATTTAAAAGAAACATGATAAGACAAGAGAGAGAGAGAGAGAGAGAGAGAGAGAGAGAGAGAGAGAGAGAGAGAGAGAGAGAGAGAGAGATAATTAGAGTTATGGATAATACAGTTAATACGTAAACGAGTAGATACACAAAAGTAAAAAAAAAAAACAACGTAAAAAGATAAATAATTATGTAAACTAGACTATGATGAGCAACAAGAGATTCACAATGAAGTCGAGTCTTAAAAAGAGATTTTCGTAAACTCGTATTTGTCCACACGTGGGTCGCTACTCTGCAGTATCTACGTTACTTTTAGTTCCTCACTTCATATTATTTTTTTAAATCAGGAATAATATTATGTAGAAAAAATAATTAACAAATAAATAAAATCTAAGGGGATGTTATTCTTCCAAAATAATTCATAATCATTATTAATGATTCATTATTTAATTAAAAAAGACAATCTTCCTTAAATTCCTTGAATAAGTAGCCTTTTTGTAACAAGTGTACGGTCTCCGAGAGAGAGAGAGAGAGAGAGAGAGAACTTTTTTGCTAATAAATGTACGGTCTTGAGAGAGAGAGTTGCGAAAAAGCCATAACTGGTGCCTAAGCTGCTGTGTGTTATTAATGAACGTGAAAGCTAGTTTCAAAATAAAAAGGTAGAACTGAACACACACACACACCCTTATGCCCCTGATGAAGGAGCAAGGCTTGAGAGAAGGTACCATGGGAAACTGAGAGAAGAAATATGAGCTAAATGAGGACCATTTTCAGTATTAAAACAAATTTTCTACACTTTTACTCATTCCTAATTTGAACAGGTAGAGCCGCAGAAAAGAAATCCTGAAGCCTATTTTAATGCCTAAGCTTCTGGGCCAGTAGGATTCACAAATGACCAGTTACTTTCACAAGGTGACGACAGACACCAATATTGTTCCTTTCACACCTATTATCATGGAATGAAGTGGGATCTAACCAACGTGGCCGGTAATAATGTAACACGAAAAAATAACGTGAAAATTCACAGGTTAGATTAGGTAAACTTTCTTCCTGACTTTTTTATTACCTGGATTCCAAACCGAGACCCTGTGGCATGGCAGACCCGTTTTTAACCCGTCAGGCTACGGGAACTTGTTAGCATACCTGGTAGCCTATCTGCAAATTATATAGAATATATGATATCAAACTAGGCTACATACATCAATGCAATAAAAGGCAATACGTATTAATAACTAACCTGTGTCAGTGTCTTATTAAGCTCAATGAGAAAATACCATTTTCCTTGTAGTCCACTTGGTATGTTACGTACACAAGATACTTAGAATCAAACGCATATTCTCAGGCAAAACTGCAGGTAACGTATTTTGATTCCGTCTGTCACTCGCAGTCCCAACCCATTTAGCGTGCCATTAAGCGAACGCCAAAGAAAATAGCAGACCATGGGTGAAGCAATGCACCACGATTCAATCACAGGAAAATATATGTATATATACCTGTCCTGTTGCCCATTATAAAAAAAAAAAAAAATGATCGCATATGCATCATATACTTATGTTAACTTGCATTCCTCCCTCTCTAAAAAAAAAAAAAAAAAAAAAATCCACTGAAACCCATAACCAGGTTTTCTCTGACAAAACAGCTTGCTGTTGCCAAGAGTGAACGGATTCAAACACCATTGAGATTCATATCACATGGCTAGCCTTCTTAGGTCTGACAATGAAGCCAACTTAAAAAGTATAATTCTCTCTCTCTCTCTCTCGTAAACATTTATAGAATTTTGACGGAGACGAGAGATATGAAAGGAGCCTCTCAAAATTAGATGGTTAAAAGAAAAAAACATGGGTTGTCATATCAAAGCACTTTTTTGAGTTCGCCTTCGTTCAGGGGAGAGAAAAAAAAATTCACTTAGTCATGCCACAGTTTCCAAGGGGCAAGTCCCTCATTGATGTTAAGGTATATGAAGGGATAGAAATACATGAATCAAAATGGCAAACCATCTGTGGAACCTATTTCATGAGCCTATAAAGATTACACAAGAAGAAAAATAATTTAATATTTAAGATGAGCAGAAGAGCAACGCACAAAATATTAGAAAAAAAAAACTTTAATATTTTTTTTTCTCGCCATATATGTAAAAAGGTAATAATTAGTCTGTGACAGTGATTATTGTAGTTTCCCATCCTCAATACCCCCAACCTCAACTAGGAATCAACCTGATACATTCTCTCTCTCTCTCTCTCTCTCTCTCTCTCTCTATATATATATATATATATATATATATATATATATATATATATATATATATATATATATATGTGTGTGTGTGTGTGTGTGTGAGTGACACTGGGACAGGCAAAAGCTGCCCTCATCAATAAAGGCCCGGACACGAGAAAACACTAGGCCGAAGGAAAAGAAAAAGGTTAAGGACAAGGCAGAGAAGAGGTAATGTTACACAAAAGAAAAAGACAGACAAAAAATAGTCAAAGTGTGTATATATATATATATATATATATATATATATATATATATATATATATATATATATATATATATATATATATATATATATATATATATATATATATATATATATATATATATATATATATATATATATATATATATATATATATATATAATTAGGGATATCCAAAAAGTATCCTGAAAAATAATGTACCATTCCTTTTTTTTTTGGGGGGGGGCAAGAAAATATGATATAAGAGTAGGGTATTAGTAAGCACGGTTATATATATATATATATATATATATATATATATATATATATATATATATATATATATATATATATATATATATATATATATATATATATATATATATATATATATATATATATATATATATATATATATATATATATATATAACCCTGCTTACTAATACCCTCCTCTTATATCACATTTTCTTGCCTTAAAAAAAAAAAAAATAAATAAAGTGGTACATTATTTTTCAGGATACTTTTTGGATATCCCAAATACCCTCAACCATATTTTAATAAATAGGGGACATCTTCATTTGGGTACTAATATAAAACAAATTGAAATGCAGAGAATGCCAATGGATGTCTAATTTTATAAGTGAAGCAATACTACAAAATTACACTAACAATATACTAGACCATGAGAAATGAAATTTTATGAAGTATTCAAAGTTCTTACACAAAGGAAAAGTTAAAAACAGAGAGTCAGAACACGGTAATATAGTAGTGCATAATTTACCATATACCTTAACATCAATGAAAAGACGAACTTGGAAATGTTGTCAGCCCTATTGTTGAAGCTTCCCAGTGCAGAGCTTTTGCATAGTTAGGTACCACTTTAAGAGCGCCTGGTGGACGATATCACCTCCTCCTAGGTCTACCCCAAAGAAGGTATTTTTCCCAAGCACGTGTTGGCTAGATCAGCTGTTTATGTCCCACAAGTGATCTGGCATTTGAACAAGCTTCAGTAATACCATAACCTCCAAGAAGGGCCATTTGGCATTCTCTTTCTCTGCCATTTGATGCCAAAAAGGTATGAGTAACTTGCTCTCTACGTCCCAAGCCACAAGATGGTTAGGGATTTTTCCTTTTTTTTTCTGGACTAAAGCTAAGATTAATTTATGATTATGATATACAAGACCATCACCATAGGCGAGACTCAGGGCAGAATTAATATCAGGACATTATAAGTAGACTTCGGTTCAGGACATTATAATTAGAATTCGGTTTAAATATGGAACTTGGCATGTGGCAAACTGAGCGGTAGTCACTTTTCTTTCCTTTTCTTTTTTTATTCATGCTTGCAGCTAAACTACTAACAGTGTGTGAGCAAGACTGACTGTAGCTTCTCTCTGAATAATAATAATAATAATAATAATAATAATAATAATAATAATAATCATCATAATAATAATACACAATGTACCCTAAATAATTTCAGGCAGACCATTTTTTGTCCCCCCATGGGTATCATAAAGGTAGATGATAACAAGACAACTTTAATTCCGAGTCGTAACAAACAAATTCCTTTAAACAGCCTTTTGAATCAGTAAAATGAACGTGTCTGTCAGTCAAATACTGTACAACACTGCTATATAACTTAAGTTTCTTCACAACAGAGGAAACGAAGTAAAGAGTAACAGAGGTCTGAGTTATGCCATACAAAAACTGCAAAAGTAGTGGCTATTTTGGAGAGACAGGTAGAAGTTTGGACGAGAAAAAAAAAGAGGATTTTTTGTAGATTAACTTTTGATATTAACATGAGAGCCAAACACAGTTGAGATCTACACCATAGGATAGATCTGGATCAGTCAAAAACAATATACAAAGGTGAAAAAAAATAAACATGAATAGCAGTATAAAAAAAAAAAAAAAAGAGAGAGAGAGGTCGTTGAAGAGAATAATATCATTATTTCATTGGTCTGCAAATTCTTAATATTAAACTTATTCAACACCACTCCATCTGCTTGAGCTTCTCCCTTCCCTCCTGGAAGAACACGTAAGTAATACTGATGCTGGCGTCGATGCTCTTGATGAGCTTCCAACAACAGAAAGACCACATCTTCAGAACGGTAACGGCTCTATTACTAAGATGATGATCTTGGTCTGGCCAGACAGTACGACAGAAAATTTAAAATTACCTAATAAATCTATACCACATCCAGTTAATAGTTTAATTATAATCTGAATTGTTATTTTAACCATACAATGCACGACTTTGTGACAATAATTCTGATTGTAAATTGGTGCGCTGCTAAGAATACGTGAAAGATGATTTCTATAAAAATCATTAATATACACACATAGTATTGTGGATTTTTATTCGTATTTTAATCTCACGTGAAGCTCAAAGAAATATAATAATAATAATAATAATAACAATAATAATAATAATAAAAATAATAATAATTATAGCCCTAACGTCATATTCCAAATCGTTCTAATCAATAATAATACTCCTACTCCTGATACTATTATCATTAGTAGTAGTAGTAGTAGTAGTAATGGAGGTTGTTCAATAATAGGGGTGGTTAAAATAATTTTAACCACCCCTACTGATGTACTGTAGGCATTAGTCTCCGAAACTCTAGGGACCAATTTACTGTTAGAACATAAGAACATAAGAATAGAGGACACTGCAACATGCCTACTGGCACACACGTGGCAGCTCCATTTTTGAATTGTATTTTCAGCATGTCTAACCTATTCTATTCTACTCTACTTATTTATTCTATTTTTCTTTTTATGATTTTTCTAATAAGCACTAATCTATTCATACCCACCCTACCTCTGTCATATGTCTATCTAATCTACATTTGAAGGTGTCTAAGGTATTGGCATTTACTATCATACTAGGAAGCTTGTTCCATGCATCAGCTACTCTATTACCAAACCAATTTTTACCTATTTCCCTTCTGAACCTAAATTTATCAAGCTTAAATCCATTATTACGAGTTCTGGTTTGATCATGAATTTTTAAAACTTTATTAATATCTCCCTTGTTAATCCCTTTAAACCATTTATACACTTCAATCATATCCCCCCTAACTCTTCGCCTCTCTAGAGAATGTAGATTAAGTTTTTTTAATCTGTCCTCATATGGTAGATTTCTGATATTGTGTATCATCTTGGTCATTCTTCGCTGCACTCTCTCCAAGGATTCAATTTCCATTCTATAATAGGGCGACCAGAATTGCACAGCATAATCTAAATGGGGCCTAACTAATGCAAGATAGAGCTGCAAAATAACTTTTTCCGTCCTATTGCTGACGCTTCTTGAGATAAATCCTAAAATTCTGTTTGCTTTATTTCTGACTGCTGTGCATTGCTCTCTTGGCTTAAGACTACTACTCACAAGAACTCCCAAATCCCTTTCACACTGAGAACTCATGATTTCATGGTTATTTAGCTTATAACTAGTATTGTCTTTTATAGTACCCATTTTAACTACTTTACATTTTTCAACATTAAATTCCATTTGCCATTTGTCCGACCATTCAGATAATCTATTTAGATCTTCCTGTAAAGCATGAATGTCTTCTTTTCCATTTATAGTTCTACCTATTTTAGTGTCGTCTGCGAATTTACTTAGGTTACTACTGATATCCGAATCCAGATCATTTAGATATACGATGAATAATAGGGGACCCAGTACCGAGCCTTGTGGTACCCCGCTAGTAACCGAGCCCCACTCTGATTTCTCTCCATTTATGCAAACCCTCTGTTTTCTGTCTTTTAACCAATGTTTGATCCATCTGAGCACAGCTCCTCCTATACCATGAGCTTCCAGCTTTTTAACTAATCTTTTGTGAGGAACTCTATCAAAAGCTTTGCTAAAATCTAGATATATTGTATCATATTCTTTGCCACAATCTACTGCCTCGTAAACTTCTGAATAAAAAGACAGTAAGTTTGTAAGGCACGAAAAACCCTTAAGAAACCCGTGTTGTGAAAGTTTTATCAGTCTGTGTAATTCTAGATGTGCCCTTATTTTATTTGCAATTATGGATTCTAGAATCTTACCCACTGTTGACGTTAAACTTACCGGCCTATAATTATTCTTTTTAACACGTTCTCCTTTTTTAAATATTGGTACCACATCTGCCAATTTCCACTCCATGGGTACCGATCCTAATTTTATTGAATGATTAAATAATGCAGTTAGAGGACAACTAAGCTCTTCCTTGCATTCCTTTAATATTCTAGCATATATTCCATCAGGTCCCGGAGATTTATGAGCCTTTAATTTATCTATTTCTTTTATTACCTCCTCTCTCGTAATATTTATTGAACTAAGTATATTATCGGGACTGTCTCTGTAAATGGATTCTACTTCCGGAATATTTTCCAAGTTTTCATTTGTAAATACAGATAAGAAATAATCATTTAAACATGTACACATCACTTTATCGTCATCTGTGATATGGCCATTGGCTACTTCAATTGGTCCGACTTTTTCCTTAAATTTTGTTTGATAATGTTGATAAAACCCTTTAGGATTTTCTTTAGCTTCTCCTGCTATTCTAACTTCGTATTTTCTTTTCGACTCTCTAACTATCTTTTTAACTTCCCTGTTTAACTGTATATATTGCTGCCTCACCTGCTCTTCACCTCTTTTTAGTTTCCTGTATATTCCTCTTTTAATACCTATAAGATTCTTTATTCTATTGTTCATCCATTTAGGGTCATTTTTTCTTGATCTGCAATGTTTCATGGGAATATAGTCTCTCTGACTATTCTTAAGAGTCATGACAAAATTGTTATATTCCTCATCCAAATTTATATTAACTGACGGGCTGCTGTTCTTTCCTGTGAGAGAATTTAATGTATTGATCTTATCTTGTGATAATCCTTGGCATGTGGTACTCAAATTTCGGGGTAATCCGCTACCTGCGACCTGACCTGCTGGATTAACTACCCACATCTGTACCCCAGAAATCCCTTCCCATACCTCATTAGATAATTTAGTTTTTAAGCCCTCAAAATCTCCTGCTCTAAAGTTTGGAACAATATTCTCATTTTCCTTTATAGTTTCCTTGAAAATTATGTTAAATCTAATGGAATCATGGTCACTGTTGCCCAATTTTTCACCAACTTCTAAATTTGTAACCATATTCTCTCTATTACTAAGAACTAAATCTAGTGTATTCACCCCCCGTGTTGCTTCATGTACATGCTGAGAAAGGAAATTGTCTTCTACTACTTCCAAAAACTCCTTAGAGCTACTATCACCTGTTATGGTTTCCCAGTTAATATGTCTAAAATTAAAATCGCCTACAATGCAAACTCTATTTGACCTGCTCACTTTAGAAATTTCATCGTATATAACTTGCGACTCTATATTATCTAGATCAGGTGGTCTGTAGACTACTCCTACAACTAGACTTTCTATATTATTTTTAATTTCAACCCATAAGGTTTCTGAATTTAGATTTGTCTTAATTCCAGACTTAATGCAGCTTCTGAGGCTATCTTTAATATACATAATTACCCCTCCCCCTCTTTTATCTGCACTACGATCAGCATTATAAAGTTTATATCCTGTAATTATGTACTCAGCTTTAAGGTGTTTGCTTTCTAAATTAATCCAACTTTCACTAATGCATATTATATCCGGTCTCTCACTACATACTATGGCTCTCAGTTCTTCTATCTTGTTACCTAAACTACGGCTATTTGTATAATATACTTTTAAACTTTCTCTAGCTTCACCCTTCTTGTGGCTATTCTTTTTGTTAATATTTGTTCTATGTAACAAATGGTTCTTATCCTTAGACTCCCAGTTATTTGACCCACTATTTACTGAACCCTTACTGACTAATTTCTCTGCACAAGTATTAATCATTTCATTATTTGTGTCTAACAAAACCCCCCTACCTCTCTGTCTATCATACCAGCCAATACCGAGACACCTGAATTAGAAAGATGCACTCCATCTCTTGCATACATATGCTTACGACTAGTGAAGTGATCCCACCCGTCTATAAAACCTATATTATTCTCCCGACAGAAGACTTTCATCCTAGCATTTACTCCTATAGCTCGAGACCACCACTCTGAACTTTGGCTAAGCCTAGGGAGAATACCACACATCACAGGAACTGCACCCCTTTTCCTAATCTTATCCAGGGCTTGTCTATACAACCTAATCAGCTCTTCACTTCTACCATCCTGCACGTCATTTCCCCCAGCTATCAAACAAACAACATCTTTTTTCTCAATCCAGCTATTTATTGACTCACCCACCTTCTTCATACCTGCTCCAGGGAAAAAATATTTTCCTCTAACTCTATGCCTGAGTTTCTTGTCTACATATCTGCATAGTGAATCCCCTACAATTACCAAAGAACGAGACTTATCCGGAGGATGGGTTACTCCGACCTTGGGAGACTTACCTAGGCTCTTGACCTGAGAGCTTTTCCCACTTCCATTTTTACGATCGCTAGTACACCTATCTGACTCTATGGTTCCTGAAGAATTACTGCCGCCACTGTCACATTCATCTCTAAGTGAACTAAATGAATTAGCAACCTGTAGTCTAAGAGTATCATTTTTCTTAAGAACCATCTTCGTTGAACCCTTATTCACAACTTTCCAGTCGTCTTCATTATTCAATCGTCCCTTCCTGGTTAACACCTCTACTTTACCTCTCAGATCCCTGTTCTCCTCAGCTAAGGATCTGACCTCCTGCCTGACTGCGGCCAACTCATTTCTTAAATTAAAAATGAGTTTGCTTGCGTCAGACGAGGACAAATCCCCAGCGCAGCCACAAACAGCACCAACAACGACACCACCACCAACACCACTACCACTAACACCACCAGCACAAAGAACACCACCACTCTCCATTGTACTAAGTATGGTCAAGATTAGAGCTACTGGAAGCACGTCCTCACTGGATGAACCCAGGAACTAAACTGATGAACCCAGGAACTAAGTATATACACTCTGTATATACTTAAGCCTTTTGGGGTTTTATTGGACGACCTTCATTTATAGTTCTCCTTATTGTGGTTAGCTTAACTCAATAATAATAATAATAATAATAATAATAATAAAGTTGTAAGGTTTTATTTTCATCTTTTACTTACCTTAGGCTTAGGCCTGCTCTGTAGATGATGTAGAGACATATAGAAGAGTATCCATATTCTTGAGGCATTTGGGAGCTACAGCTGTTTCTATAAGAACTCGTCAATAAAATGTCAAGTCTCCCAAGACCCATATATATATATATATATTATATATAATATATATATAAATAATATATTATATATATATATAATATATATTATATAATATATATATATATATATATATAACACTGGGTCTTGGGAGAATGGACATTTTATTGAAGAACATTTCTTATAAAAACAGCTGTAGCTCCCAAATGCCTCAAGAATATGGGCTCTTTTATTTGTCTCTACATCTTCTACACAGTAAGCCTAAGGCAGGCGTGATGCCTGTCTACCAATGACTGGGGGCCCTTGCTTCTAGTAGGAATTACTCTTGTTCTCAGAATGATTCTAATACTGATACTACCACTTTACTTGACGCGGTCCAAAGGGATTGCTTGCACCTGCTAGCTCAGTGAACTGTGGTGGACGGGTATGAGGGGAGTTGCCATTTGATGAAGCGGTGGGGGTAAACCAGCTGCGGCTGGCGGGCCTCATTGTAGAATACCCTTGCCCACCTACCTTGTGGGTGACCCAAGCAGGGTGGAAGGGGGGGAGACGTGGCAACCCTCTATCCCCAAGGAGCTGAGAGGAGTGGTTGAGGTGTGTATGTGGATCATGGTAAATACGCGTTTCTTGGCTCGGCCACCCCCCTTACAAGGGGGAATGAGGCTTATGTCTATGTATGTATGTACCACTTTACTTACCCCCCAAGCTGAGATACAAAAAGGAGGTGGAAGTGGGAGGTCCTTCTGTACATGCCTAGACCAACTGATTTTAATTTAGTTTAACAAGGTCATTGCCAAGAATATATGGTGTGGGTGTGGCTAAGGCAATGCTTGTTCCCATGTAGGAATTTTAGGCCTAGTTTACCAACTAGCCTTGTTTCAAGTTACACCTCAAGTCCGAATCGTATCCTATTAGTTTGTCGTAAGAAAAGTTTAAGAAAGTCAAGTGTTGCATGTTATGATTTTAGGCCTCTCACACAGATGCCAAGAGCAGGTAGAGGTCAAAGTGGCAACCTAAAATCCACCCACCAGAGAGAGCATGACCGAGAGCGTCAGTTGGGAGTTAGACCTAGCTATAGGCAGAACTACGATCTATATAGAAGTTTCCCCCTAAGGGGGCGGGGAACTGTGAGGTGTAGTAACGGGGAGCCTTGAGGTGTAAACTAAGTATAAATTAATAAATACTGTTATACAAGAGATGCATATCTGTTATCACTGACCGCAGTACCAAACCTAAGAGAAGACAGTCCACTGTTATTCAGTTTTATCATATAGGGGAAGACCTATACGTCAGTGGTGATCAGCTCAGGATGAATCCACGCCAAAATTATAGTGAAGAGACAAGAAAAAAGTAATATTAATGCATCTCTGGAAGCAATGTCCGAGGAAGAAAAGATTCGTTGAATCCTCGAGTTGGAAGAAACTTCTAGACGCTTACAAGCAAGCGATGCCGAGAGATGCCTCAGGCTCCGACCACGCTCAGAGTAACGATAACCCACAGCCAGTACCACCTCTCCCCCGTCCCCGTATAGGCAAGGTGCCCAGCAGTAAAAATTGTCCCATGCATTCTGACTACGAAGGAAAGCTGCTGAAATTTCGTTCATGAAGGCAGAGACACGTCAGCTGGGAGAAAGATTCAGCGAGTTTCATGTATATCATTGTGCGCCGCACTGTGAATGTGGCTTTGAGATTCAGCGCCCCTACCAGGAGTTATTTGTTGCTGAATTTGACTAAGAAGACGCCTGTTATGGTGAATAGACGATTTTATGAGACATATGGACGACGTCGGCGAGAAAACCAGCGAGCTCAGAAGAGAGGAAAACCCCCTCCTCCAGTGCCCGTGGACGTGATGTCCTTCATGCAACATCCCAAAATAGCAAAGTACTTGTAATTTTTACCCAGTGAGTAAATGGGACCATTATTAAAAGCAATTGAGGTCGGTGGACTCTGCCATTTTACTTTGCAGTTATGCTTTGACTCAGCCACCCTGCATATAAAAGAGAGTATGGCTTTAGTAAATTAATAAAAGCAGAATTTCTGTACCCATTACTAACATGGATAATTTGTACTAATAGCTACAAGCAGTAATAAACTCGATTTTTGTTATAATTTGAACAATATAACGAGCAATTGCGTTTGAAGGGTGTTCAATGTATTTTTATTATTGCCTAAGTTAATTATTAAACAGGCAAAGGTATTGATTTTAATTGAAAAAGATATAATGTACGTGTAAAATTAGGTTTATATTAATTTCTTTAAGAGAAAGTAGAGAAATTCTATCAGTAATGTTTGCAAAAGGTGACAGTGTTTACAAATAAAATAAGTAGCCGAGTTTTCATACACTCCGATAAGAGCGAAAGGAATGCGGAAGTGACTGATCGATCTTCATACTTTGTTATTAGAAAGAAAGAGCAATTGTACTGATTTTTTATATTAAAATACACGTATGTCATATCCTTTTGAAGAATAAAAAAATTTTATGATGTTATTTAGATTATTGCTGTTCGATATAACGAGTCTTTTTTGTTCAATAAGACGTTACGCAGGCGGGGAAAGAGAGTAGAGTAGACATGCCGTGATAGGGAGGTTAGGGTGTAGCCCTAACGCACCTTAGTTGGGTAGTATAGGAAGGACCTAGGACTGGTGACGCAGTCATGCAATCCCCCGGGCCGCCCGCAATTTCACACACACTCCTTCAGAGTGACAGGAAGGGGAGTTGTACAGAAAGAAAGCAAGTGCGAGTTCTGAAAGTGAGAGAGTGCGAGAAAGAATGGGCATGGCTGACCGGGGTTATCATGAGGGGGAAAATGGTCTCGTGAGTGGAGTCGCGAAAAGTTCGTTAGAAAGCAGGAAGGGGACTGGGTCTGGGAGGACTCTTCCCCTGCATCACCGCGTCTTAATTCGAGCCATACGAGAGTAGTTTTAACGGGAGGTGCTGCAGCCGCTGAGATATCTATTGAGAGATATTTTTGAGACAACGTGATTTTCCACCTGCCCAGGTATGGCTGAGATGCAGATTTTATTTTATTTTTGTTTTGTCCCCTACTCCGCCATCGAGATTATTATTCGATTTTCGAAAATTCCTAGAGAGATATTACGTGATAAAGGATGCGAATCTATGCATGATTTTTATTTTTTCTAGCTGCAGTATTTACATTAATTGTCCAAAAGAATGTGCTAAATAGATAAAATAAAACTGAAGTTTTAGCCATGATAATGTTTGTCACCATTGTTTCACCTTGGTCATGAAGAAGGGAGTGTAAACTCACAAGAAATGAAAACAAGAATGTCACACAGCCATTTTCTGTATATGAAAGAGACGAAGTTGATCCAGAAACCGAAGAGACAGGGGAGGAACAGCGCCTGCATGCAAAACTCCCTGCAAAAGCTAGCCATCTTAAGTCCAGAAGACAAATATTGAGCAGAATTGGGGGTAGGAAAAAACAAGAAGGTAATTAAGTACCTACCCAATCGTAAGTATAGAAAAGGAGAAAAATATATAACTTCCTCCCTGTCTCCTGAGGTAATTCTGTTGAATAGTCACTCGAAAAAATTAAAGTTGAGATCGTAGAAGAATATATATATATATATATATATATATATATATATATATATATATATATATATATATATATATATATATATATATATATATATATATATATATATATATATATTATTTTTTATATACGATTCCTTAAGAGATTTTAAAACTTAAGCAAAATTCATTCTTTAATGTTGCAAATGAAATATTATTCTTAATTTTATTACTGCATACACAGAGACAAACTTTTTATATTTTTTCAGATACACTTTTTTTTTCAAGTGTATATCATCTTCATATGATAACAATAACATTTCGAAGAGATACAGATATGAAAGATTTTGAAAAGCTCATCTAGAGATAATAATTGTTAATTACTGTCATTGTCATGAAATTTATAATTACAATTGAGCTAATTAAGATAATTGAGATTCTCAGAGCTTATATTTTGAGTTTGAAATTTAAAAATTATGATACTTAAGTCCTTTTATATCATTTATTAAGAAAGGATAATCATAAATTTTGTTGATAGTAGTCAAGATAAATAAATACAAATAAGAAATTCTCTTGAGATATCACCATTAGTGTAAAATATTTCTAATTTATAATGCTTGTTAAGCTTCCAAGAGTTTCATATTTTATTAAATATAATTATCACATATGATTGTAGTACTTTGTTTAAATTTCGACAGAGGTATGTTTGACTTACAGCGAGTGTATGCTTCGACTGAACCCTCTGCTTTAAAAAAAAAGAAAAGATTGCCATAATAGAGAAGTTTGTATCTTTATTTCACTAATATTATTTGCAATGTTAAACAGAAAAAGAATGGACTTATGCTTTGATGTTTCTTTATTTGTACACTAAGTTATTTTGCTTTTATTCTTTTTAGATGTTAGAAAATGGTTGAGGTTGCACTCTGTCCCATTGTATAGCTGGGCAGGAAGCAAAAAATAAAAAGGAGCCTTACAAGTGAAAAATATATATTTCTATTGAAGGAAATAAGTAGACTCAGATTCTCTCTCTCTCTCTCTCATCTTTTGCCCTTTCCATATTGAAACATGTTATTTCTTTATGTTGATAGAGTATTATAATTATTGATTTTTTTAGATTCATTTGCAAATTTGCTAGATAATAAATGTGCCCAAGTTTTACTACATTTGATAAGTTTTGCATGCTGATGTTGCATAAATTCTGATAAGACAATTTGAACTGCTTTAATGTGAGTTTTTCTGCCACATATTGCAACTGTTTTCAGAAAATTGATAAAGCTCCCACTGACAAATTGGGCAACCAGAGAGTTGGTGATTAAGCTCCTATATATTATGACTGCAGTAATTTGAATAGTAATAGAGACTAATTTAAAATGAGCATTATTATGCAGTATAAGTATAGAACTCTGTTCTTGCCTCAAAATGCCAGTATCATTTGTATATATACTGCTATTCCTGGTTTAGTATATTTATTTTTATTTTTTATTATTCATATTACGATCATGATTACTATTATTGTTATGACTAATATGTTGGCTGTTATTGTTGCTATCACTTCATGGCCCTTTTGCTAATTATTATTTTCGTAATTCTATCAGTAATAACCAAATGATATGAGTTTTCATTTTAAGTTCATGCTTTTATATTACTGTAGTCACTGCTAATAATATTTCTTTAGTGGCTGTTCTCAGCATTTCATGACTTTTCTTTTTTATATCTATGGTACTAATGCTATGTATCAGTTGCTCAGCTACTTTGTAAGTATCTTGGAACAATAATCTAATGGTGAAGACACATACTTTCAATTACCAACCTATATCCAGGCAGCCCTGACCTGCCATTTTAAATTTATTTTCACAAACCAGTCCCTTTTACCTACTAGAGAGATTGCAAGCACCTGCAGATGCAGGGAGGCGAAGTATACCCTCTGAATCCTTACATATAGCCGTTGTTTGTACTCAGAGGTCATATCTATTCTCTCTTGCATTTGTATTAGTGACATTAGGCCCTAGTTTCCAGCCCTAGAGTCTACTCCAGGCTATGTTCATATTTTTCTACTGGAGGAAGATGCACCTCCATGAGGAGGTGGCGTGAGAGGTGGTCCTAGGACCACCTCAAAATCAGCTGAAAAGGTTCATGGCAGATATATTGGCTCCCTTCTGCGTCCGGCCGGTCTCAAGAAAAAGAATTCACGTTAAGTAGTTACAATCCGGACCTACCTCAAAGTGTAAGGTAAGGGTTTAATGGAAACAAGGTGTGGGAATAAGCCCAAGACCTATCAATGATGGATACAGGCCACAGGGAAAATGAAAATCCCTACAATTAAAAATGAGAAAGGGAGATGAAAAAATCCCCATACATATAATAAATTCCATAAAAATGAGAATGGGAAATGAAAATCCCTATAACAAAAAAATTAAAAAAGGGAACTGAAAATCACTATAATTAAGAAAGTTAAATAATAAAAAATTTAAAAATGTCCCCAAAGGGAAATAACGTCTTTTCAGCTACTCATTCGAACTGATAAAGATGGGAAAGAAAAAAGTCCCCACCGTCTCTGACAACATTTAGTAGAAACAATAAAAATTTTAATATTTTTAATTTTCAGATTAAATGTATGGTAAAACTCAAAGCCTCCCCTAGAAGTAAGTTTAATGTAGTAAGTGTCTCCCCTAGAAGTAATTTTAATATAATAAGTGTCATTAATGAATAGTTGTCAATCATCAATTGTGCATATGTTTGATTTCTTTTTTCTCACTATAATATTTGTTTTGTTCTATTATTGAATATTTGCAGTGATAATATCCAATTGTATTTTATATTGTGTGAGTAATGCAATTGTTTTTATTTAGTTTTTTTCTCCTAAATCATTTTGTCATTGATTAGTAGTTAGATATTGAAATTGTGACTTTTTTTGTACTATGTTATGATGATTTATCACTGAATATTTGCATAGATCCTATCCAACTGTATTTTATATTATCTGAGTTATGTAATAGCTTAATTAGTTTTGTTCCTAAATAATTTGTCAATGCTTACTAGCTATATATTGCAATTGTGAATCTTTAAGTTAGATCTTTTTGTCTTTAATTACAATGCTTTTTGTAAGGAACATTATCTTTCTCTTGTTAGTTTTTCTGAAATCAAATGCTCTGTATGTTTGAGAATGTCTTTCAGGAGTTTAGTAAGCATTAAGAGCATAGTAATTTTGATATTCCTGTAATCTGTTTAGATAATTATATGAAACTGTAATAGTGTCATAAGTCAGTTCATTGGATAGTTCTGCCCCGTCTTTTTTTTTGTAAAATAATGATAGTTAAAAATTATAAGGCTCTCAAAGAATAGTTTAATGCTTTGTCTGAAATATACTATTCCAAAGTGGTGGTGGGGAGTGTCGTAAGAAAAGTTTAAGAAAGTCAGGTGTTATATGTTAAGATTTTAGGCCTCTCACATAGATGCCAAGAGCCGGTAGAGGTCAAAGTGGCAACCTAAAATCCACCCACCAGAGAGAGAATGACCGAGACCGTCAGTTGGGAGTTAGACCTTGCTGTGGGCAGAACTACGTTCTATATAGAAGTTTCCCCCTAAGGGGCTGGGGAACTGTGAGGTGTAGTAACGGGGAGCTTTGAGGTGTAAACTAAGTATGAATTAATAAATACTGTTAAACGAGAGATGCATATCTGCTATCACCGACCGCACTACCAAACCTAAGAAAAGACAGTACGGTGTTACTCAGCTTTATCGTATAGGGGAAGGCCTATACGTCAAGTTCCAGATCCAATGTCAGAGAGAGGTAGCGTGGGACCCAAACCACTAGGTCCTAAAGTTTCTATACAGCATGGCAATAGATGCAAAATATACAACATTAATAATAATAATAATAATGCCATCTGGCTATATATAATTTTATATTTTATACATTTTAATGTTGACCTGAAACCTAGGTCCTGTAGAACAAGGGAACACGGTTTAATATTTTTCTATATTCCATGTGTCACTATTAGTCCTTATTTGGGAGTGGTCGCAGAGGGATGCCCTTCCTATCACCCCTGGTGGGCTTGAACATGAGTCCACCACCCCCGGGTCAAGAGCTCTACCGATAACGCTACGGCGGTCCCCACATGGCTTAATAATAATAATAATAATAATAATAATAATAATAATAATAATAATAATAATAACAAAAATATTAATAATAATTCTAGTTTTTACAAACTATATTTAGAAAATGTTCCAAGACCAGAATTAAAAGTGAAAAAGGGATATCACAACTAAGTAATGAAAAATTTGCATACAAATTATACTCTTAACCTTTATTACCAGATTTCGCGTTCCTTACTATAAAAGATCCCTCTGCATACTAAAAAGAAAAAAGTAAAGGTCTTTTTCTCTAATGTGACAGCGTTGTTTAAAAGGTTCGATGGGTGATAAACCTAAAACCACAAATTGAATATATATTGTTTACACAGTAACAAAATAAGAGATTTAATATATATATATATATATATATATATATATATATATATATATATATATATATATATATATATATATATATATATATATATATATATATATATATAAGCATAATCATAAACAAAATATAAATAGACTGATTTGACAGCCTGAAACGGGGTTTTCTTTAAATTTCTCCCAACTTTCATAATCAGCAAAGTTGTTCAGTTGTCGAACAACTAGTCTACTAAATGTTTCTGACGATATAATTTTAATTTATGTAACTCGTAATTATGAGGACTAGCTTCACTGCTTCTACATCCTGATCACACAAAAGAATCTGTGGTGAATTAACCTGCATAACAGCAATGTGATACCCCTTATCAACTAAAAACAGACTCGTTTGAAATTCAACATTATATTTATTAGCCTAGATAAAAAATTGTAACCTAGCGAAGGCTGTATGATTCATTAGTCCGGTTTTCCAACACGTCTGAAGGTAGCAACTTGATGGGAGGAATCGGCCATAAAAGATTAAACTTTTCGGTACTACTCTCACATACAATATGCAAAGGGACCAAATATTATCTACCTCGGGGTGGCTCTACTGCATTCCGTCATCTACAGTTCTGAGAATGTGATCTATTGTTAATATTCACGACAAAACAGATATATCTAACTTACAACTTCTTTATACAATACTTTCAAGCTCATGTTGGCAGATGAATGTGAGCAGCTAGGGCTACGACGTATATTTAAATGAACTGGGATGCCTCATACAGAAAGTTCAACGAAAACTTCCTGTCCATGTGCTGAACATTCTCAATTCCACAAGATTAGTATATCGCTTTGACTGCAATACCTTCATTCACCCGGAACCTACCCATAATATGCATCCATACTGAAGAGCTTTAAAGGATTTCTGGTCATACTTCATTCATTATAAATACTAATTTTCTTTTTTTAAGTGTAATCACACAGGTAAAATTTCGCATGTGAATCACACACTAAAGAGAAATCATGTTTGTAGTTCACACATCTAAAACCAACTTTTTCAAACTTGTAAAATATATCTAGCAACTTATTTGCTTGCTTGCTCTTTTATCAAATTATCCACAAAGAAAATAATGCAGACATATGAAAGAAAGGTTAAAAAAAATAGTAGGCTTTTAATAATGACTAGGGAATCAGAAAACTACCATACAAAGCAGATTTAATGCTCAACTCTACAAAGAGTTGCCTGTACAACCGAAAATGGATATAAAAAAGCATATTATAATTATTCATATGTCACAATTGTTTAAAAACTTAGTCTTGCAATGGTGCAAAAATAAATCTATGATCCGTGTGAATGTTCCTAAGTCTAGAAGAAAAGTATCTATCACCAGTAATTATAGGCCGAAATACCCCCCAAAAGGCCACCTTGCTGGGAAGGTTTACTTCTCATTTCCCTAAGAAATTTAAGTTCTTCCTTTCCATGTGTACTAGTCGTAAAATATATATATATATATATATATATATATATATATATATATATATATATATATATATATATATATATATATATATAAGAGAATTGATTTATACCAGCCAGTATTCAAAAGGCATACCTATGACAGCTCACGGAAATAATGCAGATAACAAAAGCAAGAAAAGAAAAAAAGAGCAGTTGAGTCTTACGTAACTGTATAATGAACACAGCATAAATATTATGGATATCAAGGCCCTATTACGTATATAACACAAAGATCCACTGATTATGGGACCGTGCTGCTTTCCAGAGTATGGGCCTAAGCCTAGGAAGTTATACTATTTAATATAAAGGCTTTTCCTTAATAATAAAATATTTACCTTAATTCGTGATGACTTAAAAATATAAGGTTAAAAGTTTTCTGTGATGTATGTTTTCATGCTCTATTGCTTTGAAATGTCACATTGGGATCCTGTGTATTCTGTCCTTTCCATTATGTGGTCTGCCGTCATTACGTAACACTGAGAAGCTTAATTATAGTAAAAACACAAACCCCTTCTAATACTTAACACTTTCAGATTTAAGACGTAAGATCTACTTATTTTCATAGTTGGTAATATATATATATATATATATATATATATATATATATATATATATATATATATATATATATATATATATATATATATATATATATATGAGAGAGAGAGAGAGAGAGAGAGAGAGAGAGAGAGAGAGAGAGAGAGAGAGAGAGAGAGCAAATAAATTTTGTCCCTCTAAATCCATCTTGGAATTTGAGCTGGGAAGGACTGGATAGTGGAATGTAACAGTTCCTGTCCTAAAGCGAGTGTTAACAGCGATACCTTAAAAAGACCTTCACCCTTCTTCTGTGATATGTGTGAGGGCGTTACCAAATGTAGAAGCATCGAAACTTTCACTCGTATTCTTCTAGCAGGGGTTTTAATAATAATAATAATAATGATAATAATAATAATAATTATTATTATTATTATAACACGTCTTCGACAGCAATTTTTGCAGATTCAATAATAAAAAGAAATTTAAGGATCTTGTACATGAAAGTAATCCCAAGGTGAGCTAGGCTTATTCATAATTGCAATTCAAGTTATGGGGTTATTTAACTTTACATGGGGTTCTGGGTGTTATTCATCTTTACAATATCCAATAATAATAATAATAAATAATAATAATAATAACACATTGGTTTAGGAGCAGTCCTTATGTAATATGGCGCCAATCTCGCCGCAGACGTCCTTGAAACACGTAACTGAGTATTTCTTAAAAGGAAAAAGAAAAGCAAAACACACAATACATGAGTATTTTGAAATATATCCCGAGAAAATGAAGTGAGCAACTCAATACTGAATAAATATGACGAAAAATGGCAACGAAAAGGTATAACTGCGCCACATATAATACGGGTCAAAATATGACATGTGCAGCTCCTCTTCCTGCCGGTTGGTTATTCCTAGACATTCCAAGTTATATAAAATTTCATGTATTAGGAACATCTAACAGCTAATATGACACCCCTACGATCTATTTCAAAGCAATGCTTACTCATCTATAACAAACGACCCAAAATCTAGGCAACAACGCTTTGTTGTTGCTATGGTAAATGCCACCGCTCGCCATGGCTAACCTTCGCCTATTACGTAAGACAAGTACACGTCCCCTGCCCGCTCCACCTCAATGCTACATACAACTGGTTGGGCGGCTCCTCTTGGCAAAGAGACCAAACCCGCGTCTTTGGATTGAAAATATGAATTGACTTAAAGCCGCTATCAATACGCAGTTTCTGTAGGAAAGAATACGTACTCATTTTGTCGACCTCACTGCAATATCATTATAATTTTAGACGTCAGAGTATTTATGAGAGCAATGAAATTATAAAAAAAAAAAACTTGTCTCATCAAGCTTCTTTCGCTCATTTGCAAATTAGCCCTTATCATTAATTTAATTTTTTTTCTGATGGTGACACCTCAAAGTTACACCGTTTCTTAAAAGAAAAGTTGTCCACACATTACAAGCACTCATTACAATAATCAGGGGGGAATTAAAAACAATTTTTCCTGCCAATATTTGCACATGTAATGCTCTTCTGTAAGCCATTAAGTAAGTATACGCCGAGTTCCGCTTATAATTGGCAAAACAACAGATATTTCACCGCTGTCATTGCTTTAAAAGTTGTTTCCAAGTTTATACAATTTCGCAAGGAAAAGACATCACATTTTTGATAATTAATCTGGCTTCGAACTGTCGTGAATTACACCGTATGCAATGTGAAGATCAAATGAAAAATTCCATTGCAAAATAAACACTAGAGAAAAATAAAATAAGATCTAAATAAATACATAATGCCGATATTTTATTACACTTTATCAATAAAACAAGGTATTTTACGGTTTTCTTGAAATACTATATTGTCACAGATTCAATACAAAACGAACTAACTCGGATATATATGTATGAAATACTCCTCAGTGTTGCCATTTCATGGAATTTTCCCACAAATTTGTGGGAAATATGACCTGACGTGGAATGGTTTGAGGGAGAGAAATTTATCCCTAAATCTGTGGACTCATTTTATGGGAATTTTCGGAGTTTGTGGACTTATGGAAAATTCTAATTCTGGTAAATTTATAAATATTTCTCTGAATTAATTTATATATTATGGTTAAGTGAAATGACTACTCATTTATTAATACCCATTTATTTTTATTTTTTTATTATGGACTGTAGTAGACATAGTGATACGTTATATCTCAAGATGTATCAGCATGTTGCACCATGTGGTACACGTGTTGTGTAGATCCAGCGTAGCAGTTTCGTATCCGTAGGGGAAACTGTTATAAGAGTTAGACTACAGTGACGGAGTGACTTTAATTTATAAATTGGAATTGGACTTGAACATTATTGGTCAGATACAATCATGTATATTAGTGATTAATATGCAGCCTCATAATATCCATTAAAGTTCGAAGTATGAACTGTAGTAAAGACATAGTGATACGTTTTATTTCAAGGTATTTCAACATGTTGCATTGTATGGTACATGTATTGAGTAGATCCAGCGTAGTTGATTCATATCCATACGGTTGTGTAATAAGAAAGTCAGGCAGTGACTGAATGACTCTTTTTGGAATTGGACATATGTGTGTGTGTAATTACCTAATTGTGTTTACCGGAGAGCCCAAAGCTCGTATCTTCCCGTCTCCTGATCGGTTCCATTTTATACTTAGTGATACTTATCATACCTGTCCTTTAAAAATATGGATTGAGATAGCATTAACTACCTCCTCGCTTAGCGAATTCCAATTATCAACTACTCTTACACTGAAAAAGTATTTCCTTACATCCTGCAAAAAAAAAAAAAAAATAATACAGAAAGGGAAGGAGCATTAACTACCTCCTCGCTTAGCGAATTCCAATCATCAACTACTCTTACACTGAAAAAGTATTTCCTTACATCCTGGAAAAAAAAAACGTGAGAGAGAGAGAGAGAGAGAGAGAGAGAGAGAGAGAGAGAGAGAGAGAGATATTACCTAATTGTGTTTACGGGAAAGCGCCCAAAGCTCATATCTTCCCGTCTCCTCATCGGTTCCATTTTATACTTAGTGATACTTATCATACCTGTCCTTTAAAAATATGGATTGAGATAGCATTAACTACCTCCTCGCTTAGCGAATTCCAATTATCAACTACTCTTACACTGAAAAAGTATTTCCTTACATCCTGCAAAAAAAAAAAAAAAAAAATTGGAATTGGACTTGAACATTATTGGTCAGATACAATCATGTATATTAGTGATTAATATGCAGCCTCATAATATCCATTAAAGTTCGAAGTATGAACTGTAGTAAAGACATAGTGATACGTTTTATTTCAAGGTATTTCAACATGTTGCATTGTATGGTACATGTATTGAGTAGATAGCATTAACTACCTCCTCGCTTAGCGAATTCCAATTATCAACTACTCTTACACTGAAAAAGTATTTCCTTACATCCTGCAAAAAAAAAAAAAAATTACACAGAAAGGGAAGGAGCATTAACTACCTCCTCGCTTAGCGAATTCCAATCATCAACTACTCTTACACTGAAAAAGTATTTCCTTACATCCTGGAGAAAAAAAAAAAAGAGCGTGTGAGAGAGAGAGAGAGAGAGAGAGAGAGATATTACCTAATTGTGTTTACGGGAATGAGCCCAAAGCTCGTATCTTCCCGTCTCCTCATCGGTTCCATTTTATACTTAGTGATACTTATCATACCTGTCCTTAAAACTATGGATTGAGATAGCATTAACTACTTCCTCTCTTAGCGAATTCCAATTATCAACTACTCTTACACTGAAAAAGTATTTCCCTACATCCTGCAAAGAAGTGTTCTTACGAAGCTTCAAACTATGAACTCTAGTTCTAGAGCCTGCAATATCAAAATATCGATCCCTATCCAGTATCATAACCATGAAGGAATTTAAAAGAGTCACCATATCCCCCTCAATCTTCTAGCTTGAGTGATGGTAAGTCTAATTCCCTCAGCCTCTCATCATAACTGAGATTGCGTATTTCTGGTACCAGTTTCGTGGCATGTCTTTGAACTTTTTCAAGCTTAGCTATGTGCTTTTTCAAGTGCGAATTCCAAATGGGGGCTGCATATTCGAGTTTTGGCCTCGCATAGGTTACATAAATATTTCTGAACATTTCCTTATCCATGTGCCTGAAGGCTACCCTTACATTTGATAAGAATGAATATGCTGCCCTTACTATGCCATTTATATGTATTTCTGGAGACAAATCTGCCAGTATGTTTACGCCTAGATCTTTCTCTCATTTTCTGTCTCTTGAAGTTGTACTCCAGCCACCGAGTAGTCAAGCTTGGGCCTTCTTGCACTTATACCCATTCTCATTACCTTACATTTTGAAGTATTGAATTTCATTAGCCACTTTTCTGACCACTCATACAGACTATATAGATCTTCCTGAAGTTCTCTACCATTATTCTTGTTTCCTACTCTCTTCACAATCTTTGCATCATCTGCAAACATATTCATGAATGAATTTACAGACTCTGGTAGGTCATTTACATATACAAGGAACAAAAGTGGCCCTAAAACTGAACCCTGTGGAACTCCACTACTAACTCTTCTCCATTCAGACACTGTCTTACTCTAACCCTCTGTTCCCTTCCTTCTAAGTAAGTTTTTATCCATTCCAAAACATTTCCACCTATTCTAGCCATTGAGTGCAGCTTCCTAATAAGTCTCCCATGTGGAACAGTGTCAAACGCTTTCTGGAAGTCTAGGAATATGCAATCTGCCCAGCCCTCTCTTTCCTGTAAGATTTGGCTTACCTCATCATAAAATTCTAATAAGTTTGTTACTGTTGATCTACCTTCTCTGAAGCCATGTTGCCTCACTGACAAAAAGTTGAAGGATTCCAAGTGAAGAGATATGTTTCCTTAGTAATTTCTCCATAACTTTGCAAACTATGCTGGTCAAGGAAACTGGTCTATAGTTCAAAGCTGTATCCCTCCTTCCCTTTTTGAAGATAGGTATCACATTTGCTTGTTTCCAGCATCTTGGAATCTCCCCTGACTCCAGTGACTTTTTAAATATGATACTTAGTGCCACTGATATTGAGTTTGCGCATATTTTAAGTACATGAGGGGATATATCATCAGGACCTGTAGCTTTATAAACATCTAACTCCATCAGCGCTTTGCATACCTCTGTAGCTGTAAGGTTGATGTTCTCTAATACCGGCCCTTGAGCTTCTATCTCTGCAATCTGAGGGGGTGGGGTATTTTCTACTGTAAATACTGACTGCAATTCCTTGTTCAATTCTTTGCAGATCTCTTCATCCGTCTCAGTGATGCTTCCATCCGCTCTCTTAAGCCTTAATGCCTGTTCTTTTACCTTCAGTTTTCCTCTGATAAAGCTGTGGAAAATCTTGGGATTTTCTTTAGCCTTCCTGGTGATGTCCCTTTCATAGTCTCTCTCTGCTTCTCTCCTTTTACTTAGGTAGTCATTTCTTGCTCTTTTGTAGGTTTGCCAGGCATTTATGTTTTTTCTCCTCCTATACCTTTTCCAGCATTTGTCTCTCCACCCCTTAGTTCTTTTACACTCATTATTGAACCACTTCTCTCTGGCATGAATTACACCTACTTTGATGACAGGTATGCAGAAATCTACTATCTTCCCATATTTCTCACAAAAGATGTTATACATTTGTTGTACAGATGTTGTAAAATACAGTTCTCCAGTCAATAACTGCAAAAAGCTCATTCATTTTGATGTAATCTCCTTTCGGATAGTTCCTCCTCATGTCCTCAGTGCCTCTATTCTCAGGCAGAATATCTTCAGTGATATACTCCATCAACAAAACACAGTGGTCACTCTTTCCACTTGGTGGTTCATACTCAATTTTTTCAATATCCAACACATTATCTGTGAATACTAGATCAAGTAGTGATGGCTCATCCCCACCCCTGGCCCTTGTTGGTTCCATTACATGTTGGTGTAGGAAATTTCCTTGTACACAATCTAGGAATCTTGCCCCGAATGAGTCCTCATCACTGTGTGGGTCAAGAGTTATCCAATCTATCTCTATGATTAAAATCTCCCATAATCAAAATCCTACATTTTCTCTCCTGTGCCATGTTAACAACTGAGTTTATGACTTCAATAGTACCTATATGACTTTCCTCATAAACTTCTAGCCTATTCTGGTTCCTTGGTGGGTTATATACAACAGTTATCATAATGCTCTCTTACCCAGTATTTATGCGAGCAAAAAGAAATTCCTTGAACTCGCTTTCTATAGCCAAGTTTATTTCTTCAACTTGAATCCTTTCACTTATGAGCAGTGCTATCCCTCCACCAGTCCTCTCAGATCTTTCAACCCTTAATATTCTGAAGCCCTTAGGAAAAACTGTGACACTGTTTATATCCTCACTCAACTTAGTCTCTGTAATTGCTACTATATCTACCTTACTGTTGTGAATCCTATCTTTTAATTCTACTGCCTTACCAGCTAATCCATCAGCATTTGTGTATAACAATCTTAATGAGGCCCCATCCCCGGATCTTCTGTCATTATTTTCTTTATCTCCCCTTTGTCTGGAAGAACTCTGAAATGAAAATTTTTCTTCTCTTCTTCATTTCTTTCCTCATTTAACCTTCTTGCCTCTTGCAACAAGTTTTTGATCTTTCCCATCTCTTCCTGTGTTCTGTATCATCTAATAAACACTTCTTTGAATTCTTGAAGGTCTTTTAGATTTTTTTTTCTCATCAATATTTCCCTACATGTTTCCCCTCTCTCAAAGGTTACTTTTGTTGGTCTCTGCATTCCTTCCCTCGAATACTTGCCTAGTTGGTGAATGTTTACAATATCCTCAGGACCACAAACTACTCCAAGCTTTCTTATCAGCTCTACAACCCTAGCTTTATTTTCTTCAAGTCTCCCCAGCCACGTTGGCTCCTGTGATTCACTTATGCCTGAGACTACCACTGTCTTCTCTTTATCATGTGCCTGTTTAATCAGTGGATTTGCCCTTTCCATCACAACGCCTTCCATTTTTTTTATTACTGTCTCTTTATAGTCAACTGTTTGTATGATTTCCAGTGCCACCCCCTTTACAGCCTCTTCAACTGCCACATTCCCCTTTAGTGCATCAGCAAAGGAAGTTTTCATGGCATCATGTTCTATATTCAGCTCCTGGAACTTTTTCTAAACTGTTTAATGTTTTCCTTAATCTGGATATTCCATGCTGCAATCTCGTCTCAATCAGAAGAGAGCAGTGAACTAACATCTAAGTCATTCAGGGTGTGTGTGTGTGTGTGTGTGTGTGTGTGTGTGTGTGTGTGTGTGTGTGTGCTGTCTGTCTGTCTGTGTGTGTGTGTGTGTGTGTGTGTGTGTGTGTGTGTGTGTGTGTGTGTGTGTGTGAGTGTGATTACCTAATTGTGTTTACGGGAAAGAGCCCAACGCTCATATCTTCCCGTCTCTTCATCGGTTCCATTTTATACTTAGTGATACTTATCATACCTGTCCTTAAAACTATGGATTGAGATAGCATTAACTACCTCCTCGCTTGGCAAATTCCAATTATCAACTACTCTTACACTGAAAAAGTATTTCCTTACATCCTGCAAATAAGTTTTCTTACGAAGCTTCAAACTATGACCTCTAGTTCTAGAGCCTGCCATATCAAAACATCGATCCCTATCCACTCTATCATAACCATGAAGGAATTTAAAGACTGTCACCATATCCCCCCTCACTCTTCTAGCTTCGAGTGATGGTAAGTCTAATTCCCTCAGCCTCTCATCATAACTGAGATTGCGTATTTCTGGTACCAGTTTCGTGGCATGTCTTTGAACTTTTTCAAGCTTAGCTATGTGCTTTTTCAAGTGTGGATTCCAAAAGTGGGCTGCATATTCGAGTTTTGGCCTCACATAGGTTACATAAATATTTCTGAACATTTCCTTGTCCATGTGCCTGAAGGCTACCCTTACATTTGATAAGAATGCATATGCTGCCCTTACTATGCCATTTATATGTATTTCTGGAGACAAATCTGCCAGTATGTTTACTCCTAGATCTCTCTCATTTTCTGTCTCTTGAAGTTGTACTCCAGCCACCGAGTAGTCAAGCTTGGGCCTTCTTGCACTTATACCCATTCTCATTACCATACATTTTGAAGTATTGAATTTCATTAGCCACTTTTCTGACTACTCATGCAGATTATTTAGATCCTCCTGAAGTTCTCTACCATTGTTCCCGTTTTTTACTTTCTTCACAATCTGTGCATCATCTGCAAACATATTCATGAATGAATTTACAGACTCTGGTAGGTCATTTACATATACAAGGAACAAAAGTGGCCCCAAAACTGAACCCTGTAGAACTCCACTACTAACTCTTCTCCATTCAGACACCGAGTGTCTTACTCTAACCCTCTGTTCCCTTCCTTCTAAGTAAGTTTTTATCCATTCCAAAACATTTCCACCTATTCTAGCCATTGCTTGCAGCTTCCTAATAAGTCTCCCATGTGGAACAGTGTCAAACACTTTCTGGAAGTCTAGGAATATGCAATCTGCCCAGCCCTCTCTTTCCTGTAAGATTCTGCTTACCTCATCATAAAATTCTAATAAGTTTGTTACTATTGATCTACCTTCTCTGAAGCCATGTTGCCTCACTGACAAAAAGTTGAAGGATTCCAAGTGAAGAGAGATATGTTTCCTTAGTAGTTTCTTCATAACTTTGCAAACTATGCTGGTCAAGGAAACTGGTCTATAGTTCAGAGCCGTATCCCTCCTTCCCTTTTTGAAGATAGGTATCACATTTGCTTGTTTCCAGCATCTTGGAATCTCTCCTGACTCCAGTGACTTTTTAAATATGATACTTAGTGCCACTGATATTGAGTTTGCGCATTTTTTAAGCACATGAGGGGATATGTCATCATGACCTGTAGCTTTATGAACATCTAAATCCATCAGCGCTTTGCATACCTCTGTGGCTGCAAGGTTGATGTTCTCTAATACCAGCCCTTGAGCTTCTATCTCTGCAATCTGAGGGGGTGGGGTATTTTCTACTGTAAATACTGACTGAAACTCCTTGTTCAATTCTTTGCAGATCTCTTCATCCGTCTCAGTGATGCTTCCATCCGCTCTCTTTAGCCTTAAAACCTGTTCTTTTACCTTCCTGGTGATGTCCCTCTCATAGTCTCTCTCTGGAGACTATCGCTGATGTATCCACGTCTGTCCCTGCAGCGCACCACGTCTATGTTGATGGTTCTGTGCAAGCAGATGGGAGGGCGGCATGTGCTGTGTTTTCCCCCACCATGGAGCCGCCTGTGCCGGCTGATTCATGGATTGGCCATAGACTACCCACCTCGTCGAGCTCCACCTACTGTGAACTGAATGCCATCTTGGATGCCGTGACTCTTCTTGTTCGACGACGAGTGAATGGGGTAATAATTTGTGACTCCCAATCGGCCCTACAAGCCCTATCCTCGCCAAGACCTATCTGTGGTCGTGCTGTGGGAGATATACTATGTCGCCTCGCGGCCGCTCGGGATGCTTCTCTTGTTGTGTCATTTGTTTGGACTCCATCCCACATTGGGCTGACTGGCAACGACACAGCGGATCGTCTTGCCAAGGCGGCCTGTATGCTGGATGGGCATGCTGTGGACGCTGAGCCCTCCCTCCGATGCCTACGTAACATCATCTACTCAGCTGGGTTTGCCATGACGGTCCAGCGCAGGGACACGGAGAGGTCCAACAGTGTGTCCATACAGCACCATGATCACTTTCTTCACAGTCGCTACAAGTATCGCAGACGCGGGTTAATGGTGCGGAAAAACAATGTAGTTAGTGCTCGGCTCAGAATGGGGTATCGGCCTTTATGGCAGGTCTCCCAGACTCTAGATATGCCACAGTACACCTCCTGTAAACTATGCGACCGTCCTAATGCTAACACTCTTGACCACTATTGTCTTCAGTGCCCCACAGTGAGAGATGTTTTACCACGAGGTCAGAACTTAATACAGATCTGCTCATTTTTACTTAATGATGACAACCTTGATGTTATTCTTGCTCGTTATCCTCACTTTGGTGGCCATTAATTATATTGAATTATACATATATTTTCTGTATGTTGCTGTATAATTCTGTTTGTGCATTCTGCGTTTCTCTGAGCTTTACTTTTGCATATAATGTACTCTGTGCTGCCATACTGTGAGTTGTGTGTTAGTATGCAGCAATGTTTTCTCAATATGTACACCTCCCTGTAAACCATGTTCAACTCTTAGTTTTGTATCCATTTGAAGCATTATTTGTATGAACTCATGTAATGTCTGACGCCTTGGCGCAATAAATTAATAAAATAAAAAATAATAATCTGCCTCTCTCCTTTTACTTAGGTAGTCATTTCTTGCTCTTTTGTAGGTTTGCCAGGCATTTACGTTTTTTCTCCTCCTATACCTTTTCTAGCATTTGTCTCTCCTCTCCTTAGCTCATTTACACCCATTATCGAATCATTTCTCTCTGGCATGAATTACACCTACTTTGGTGACAGGTATGCAGAAATCTACTATCTTCCCATATTTCTCACAAAAGATTGTCGCATGACTGAAGCCTTGCTGAAGTCAGAATCTGAAACTGTAACAAGTCGTGAAGAGAAACGTGAGAGGCTAGAGGTCAAGGGCGAAATAGAATACTCTCCCAGTTGTTTATCTGGGTACGGTAGACAGATCCATAGGGCTTAGCGCCTGGCTGGATCCTTAGGGCTTAGCACCTGGCTGAACCCAGGTGCTTTAGCAGAGGGCTTAGCCACCCGGCGCCAAGTGCCTCAAGAGTGTGGGAAAGACCCAGAATGTGGCCCCGCCTAAAATCACAAGTAACCCTATATGCCCTGGAGGGATACCCAATAGCAACGCTCTGACCTGGAACTTTTCCGTTCTATAGGCCAACTGAAATAGCCCATCCCACAAGAGGAGGATCCTCTCTTTGAACCTGAAGGCAATTGGCAGAAGTAGATTTAGCGACACGCCCTGCCCTTTGGGGTATTTCAAGCATCCCCATGGCAACCAGAAAGCAGTCAGAGAGCGACAGTTAGTCAGAATAGTACCAGGGGCACGAATAGATCATAGATTGTGATAGTCATAGGGTGGGGGCATTGAGGCGTCGAATGTGTTGTACTCTAGAATAAATTAAGATAAAGGAATCACTGCTTGTCCATTCTTACCTTGTACCCGTCTGGTACTAATAATTATAACGTAGTGATAAACACTCCGACAAATGGTGGCAGCGCAGTACGGATCATCACGCCTGGAAAACATACGAAGAGACTCTCATATCAGAAGAAACCAGTGCGAAGAAAAGAAAATAAGAATGGCAAAAGCAGAAATCCAACATCTCCCAATTCAAGAAATGAGTGACGAGGCCAAACACCGGAGAATTCTCGAACTGGAGGAGCACGTGCGGCGCCTACAAACTCCTGCCGACGCCGCTCCGTCGAGAAGGAACTTGGTCGACGCCGACAGAGAAACCGACGCCTCAAACATCGACGAACAGCCTGCCGCTCCGAGCCCCGTGGTGACACAGGGAACGCAGCAGGACAAGCCCCCACCCCGTGCCCTGGTTGTAAAGGAGCCTCGAGTCAAAAATTCACTTTTATACCTCGACGGCGCAAATGTAAAAGACCTCGAATGTCCGTCCATAATTCCCGCGACCGACTTCCTGAAATACTTGGGTCTGCGGATGAGAAGTGACGAGTGGTCAAACAGAGAATATTATGACTTTTAAGGAACTATTCCTAAGATATTTCTTAGTAAGCCGAAGTGTGACCGGAGCATTGAGTGAAAATGCCCATTACAAGAAGTATAAGTTGCCGGATCCGACCAAGAAGATGGCGATTCGTCGATTTTACTCGAGAGAAGAAGGAGAACCCCCTCCTTCCTTGCCTTCTGCCATGAAGTTCTTCAGGACCACCTCCTTAAAATAGCTAAGTACTTGTAATCTGTATCCAGTGAGTAATGGGACAATTAGTAAAGGAAATTGAGGTCGGTGGACGCCGCCATTTTATGTTGTAGTTATGCTTTGACTCAGCCAACCCGCCTATAAGGGGTGTGGCGTCTAATAAGTTGATAAAAGTAGAATTTCTGTACCCATTACTAACATGGATAATTTGTACTAATAGCTATAAGCAGTAATAAACTCCGTTTTTTGTTATAATTTGAGTAATGTAAATAAATTGCGTTGGAAGTGTGTTCCATTTATTTGTATTAATGCCTAAATTGAATTTTAAGAACGCGAATGTATTGATTTTAATTGAAAATTTAATATACGTGCAATCACTATTACATTATATTAATTTCTTAAGCGTAAGAATTATAGTGAGAAATATACGTGCATCTGCTTTTAAGTTTTCATAGACCACGTGTGATTTTCGAGAAAGGAATGCGGAAGTGACCAATCGACCTCCCAACCTCGTTATTATAAATATGTAGTAATCGTACTGATCTTTGATATTTAATGTACGTGAAATCATTGTTATATTAATTTCTTAAAGCGTAAGAAATCGAGTGTTAAGATTGCGCCTGTTTCCAAGGTTCTTTTTTTTTTTTTTCCTCCGCGGGAGTAATGTTTTAGCGAAAGAAAGACAAAAATGACAGATCGTTCTTTTTGTGTTATTATGATGGGAAATTAATATTACGATACGTGTGGGGCATGCTTATTTGAAGAATAAGAAAAATTGTGATATTGTTTAGAGATGAGTTTTTTTAATTTCGCGCTATGCAGGTGAAAGTAAGAGTAAATTAGAGGAATTTGTGCTGTCCTAGAATAGGGAAGGTTTTTCAGTGTCACCCAAACGTAGCTTCAAGGGAGTAGAATGTTTGTTTGTTCGTTAGAATGGGACCTAGGACTGGTGAGGCAGTCTGTGACCGCACGGCCCAACCGAGATTTCACCTTTACACTTCTTCAGGGAAACTAACATGTTGTAAATAAAAGGGAATTTTACAGAAAGGGGATGATTGTTTTGTAAGTGATGCAGCGAGTGAGGCAGAGAATGAGTATGAATGACTGGGGGTATAATGGGGGGGTTGCTCTAGGGGGTGAAATCGCGGAAAGCACCGTTAGGAAACATGATTGGGGTCTCTCTATGGGGATCGTTCCCCTGCTCCGCCAGGTCCTTATGCATGCCATAACAGAGTATACTTATGGGAGGTGATGCGCTGTTGCAATATCTAGTGAGGGATATTTTTGAGAAAATGATTCTCCACCTGCCCAGATATGGTTGAGATGCCAAGTTTGTTTTATTTTTGTTTTGTCCCCTACTCCGCCAATGAGATTATTATTCGATTTCCGAGAGAGATTCCAAGATAGATATTACGTGATAAAGGACGTGAATCTATGAATGATTCTTTATTTTCTTTGCTAGCTGCAGTATATACATTATTTGTCTGAAGAGATATGTCAGATTGATAAAATAAAACTTTGCGAGTTTTAGCCATGATAATGTTTATCAAAATTATTTCAGCTTGGTCATAAAGAAAGAGTGAGAGCTGACACGAAATGACAACAAGAATGTTACACAGCTGTTTCCCGTATTTAAGAGAGCAGAAGTTGATCCAGAAGCCAAAAGAACAGGGGAGAAAACAGCGCCCACATGCGCACCCCCGTAAAAGCAAACAGACAGAACAGCTATAAGTCGAACCTCTCCCTGTTCTGGAGGAAATTCTGTTGCTTAGTAATTTAAATAAGTTAAATTCGAGATAGTAAAAGAGAATATATATATTCTGTTTGAATTGTTCATGTACAACTCCTTACGAGATTTTGAAACTTAAGCAAAATGCATTCTTTACTGTTGCTAATGAAATATACTTTTTGTTTTTTATTATTGCATACACAGAGATAGACTTTTTATATTCGTTGATACCCGTTTTTGTTATATAGTTTTTTTGCATTGAAGAAATCTTTAAAATCTTAATTAAAGAGTTTTGAAAAGATTATCTAGAGATAATTATTGTTAATTACTGTTACTGTTATGAATTTAAAATTATAATTGAGCTAATTGAGATAATTGAGATTCTCAGAGATTATATGTTGAGTTTTAAATTTAAAATTAATGATATTTAAGTCATTATAAGACGTCTGTTAAGAAGCTGTTAAGAAAAAGATATTTGTACTTTTGTTGATAGTAGTAGAGATATTGTCACATATGATTTTAATCTTTTGCTTTAATTTCATCAGAGTGTGTGTGCTTTGACTCAACCCTCTGTTTTATAGCAAGAAAAAAGATTGTCATTATAGACGAGGATGTGTATGCTGTTACAGTAAAGTCCTTAGCAATATTAAACAGAAAGGAATGGATTTATGCTTCGACAGTTCTGCAGTTGTACACTAAGTTCTTTTTGCTTTTGTTTTTGTTAATGAGGGAATGAGAATAGCCCGCTGACAATAAACGTAAGACTCTATCGATAGTCATTGCTAACGTTTGTTCACTTTCATTTGTTTATTTATTATTCTTTTATTATGTAGAGATACTCCACGACAATTTATTTTTTATTTTCAGTACATGTAAAGGAAGGAAGCCCGTCTCGCCTGACCACAGGGTGGAGACCGCGACACATTTAAAGGTCGCCCTGCCTCTCTCTCTCTCTCTCTCTCTCTACTCTGAGACTGACAGATCCTTCTTCCGATACTACAAGAATGTTGCCGTCATTGATGTTTTTTTTGTTTTTTTTTCCAGCGAAGCTAGGCGATAATTGAGCCTACATTTTATTGCAGTCAATAGATTGTTGCATGCAGTTATTGCATAAATACTGTTAAGGCATCGGTAGTACCGCCATTTGCATAAATATTTTTGCCACATGTCGCAACTGTTTAGAGAATAAATAGAACTCCCATTGACAAATTGTGGAGCCAGCAAGTTGCCACTTATGCTCTATATATATACATAGATTATGACAGCAGGAATTTGGATAGTAAAAGAGACTGTGTTAGAATGAGCATTACTATGGAATATAAGTATAGAACTCTGTTCTTACTTCTGAATGCCAGTCTCCATTGTATATATATTGATATTTCTGATTTAGTATATTTATTTTTATTGTTTATTATTCTTATTTTGATCATGATTATTAGTAATGTTATTATGTTGACTGATATTGTTGCTATCTCTCAATGGCCTGTTGCTAACTATTATTTTTGAAATACAATCAGCAGTAATCTGATGATTTGTATCTTTTATCTGAATTCATACTTGATGTTATTGTAGCCACGGCTAATAAGAATGTTTCTTTAGTGGCTTTTCTCAGTATTTAATGATTGTTCTTTTTGATGTCTATAGTAGAGTAATGCTATGTAGCAGTTTCTCAGCTAAGCCCTAAGTATCTTGGAATAATAACCTAGTTGTGTAGACACATACCTTCCATTACCACCCTATTTCTAGGCAGCCCCGACCTGCAAGTTCAAAAAGTCTTTAGATTTTGTCCGCTCAAACAAGTCCCTGTTGCCCATTGAATAGAGATTGCAATCACTTGCAGTTGCAGGGGAGGCAAAGTATAGCCTCGATTACCAACGTATGGCCATTGTTGGTACCCTGAAGTCATAGGGAACCTTTCTTACAACTGTAGTAGTGACATAGGTTCAAATTTTCATCCCGAGGTCTGCTTCGAAGGTACGTGTGGATTGCCGTACGGAAGAGAAATCGCTGTGACATTGCAGGTCTCCTACGTGGTGGTCTTAGTCAAGATCGGCCGAGGGTGGGACGAGAAAGCCAGGCTGGAAGGATTAGAAAGGTGCATCGATCGCTTCCTCTTTGTCTTGCCTATCTTGGAAAAGGAGATAATTTATGGTAAAGTACGAACCTGGGCCTGCAGTTGCCCATTGAATAGAGATTGCAATCACTTGCAGTTGCAGGGGAGGCAAAGTATAGCCTCGATTACCAACGTATGGCCATTGTTGGTACCCTGAAGTCATAGGGAACCTTTCTTACAACTGTAGTAGTGACATAGGTTCAAATTTTCATCCCGAGGTCTACTTCGAAGGTACGTGTGGATTGCCGTACGGAAGAGAAATCGCTGTGACATTGCAGGTCTCCTACGTGGTGGTCTTAGTCAAGATCGGCCGAGGGTGGGACGAGAAAGCCAGGCTGGAAGGATTAGAAAGGTGCATCGATCGCTTCCTCTTTGTCTTGCCTATCTTGGAAAAGGAGATAATTTATGGTAAAGTACGAACCTGGGCCTGCAGCAAGGACGGCGGGGGAGTGAAAAAATGAAATCCCAGAGAGAAACCGTGGAATCGCGCCTAGCAAGAATTCATGAGCAAGGGAAAGAGAAAACAAGTCTGTAAAAAAAAAAAAAAAAAAAGCCATGTAAACGAATTGATGAAGTCCCAGAGAGAAAGAAGGGTATTTAAAAATCCCTTATTAGTTGTTGGAAAGAACAACCCACGCTTTAGAACTGAAAAAAAAAAAATGGGAAAGAAAAGGTCCCCTTTTATTATTTGTTTTACCTAGTTTTAAGATAATTTTAAGCGACAACTCAGAGACTTCTTTAAAGATAGTTTTGAATAAGTGCCTTTGATGGATTGTATGATTTGCACCGACAGTAATAAGTTGTCTTCTGCTTAAATAATATTAGTGTTTTGCTTTAGCATTATCATGATTTAATCTTTGTGTTCATTAAGTTTTCATATCAGAGTGTCTCTGAATAGGAATTGCACATTGGAATGATGAATGTTTTCTGACTTTTCACATCGTAACCAATAGTTTGTTTCAGGAGTAGTTGTTTAAGGCCTAATTTTAAGACAAATCAATGCCCCAGAGTAACGATAGGAAGTTTCCATTTATGTTATTGTCTATCGCATTTTAAATGTCCGTACATACTAATGTTCTACATGATTTATCTTTTTACTGTAGCTAACCAACTTTTGTAAATCTTTTGAAAAAGGAGAGAAGTAGACACAGTAACGTCATGATCTAAACTAACTTGTGATCTTAATTAGTATTTAATAATGAGTAGTTACACACTGAAATCCTAATGATTAAAGTTAATTGTATTTGTTGAATATAGGAATGTTTGTACTAAAGATTGTTTAGCGTTCATAGAACTAGGAATTCTTAGATAATAGTTTAAATAATTCAGCCCCATTTTTATTGTAAACTAGTGTTAGCTAGGATATATCCAAGAGCTCTCAAAAGATATCCCATGCTTCGACTGAAATAAGAGATATTTCAGTTTTGGTTGGGAGGGATGTCGCATGACTGAAGCCTTGCTGAAGTCAGAATCTGAAACTGTAACAAGTCGTGAAGAGAAACGTGAGAGGCTAGAGGTCAAGGGCGAAATAGAATACTCTCCCAGTTGTTTATCTGGGTACAGTAGACAGATCCATAGGGCTTAGCGCCTGGCTGGATCCTTAGGGCTTAGCACCTGGCTGAACCCAGGTGCTTTAGCAGAGGGCTTAGCCACCCGGCGCCAAGTGCCTCAAGAGTGTGGGAAAGACCCAGAATGTGGCCCCGCCTAAAATCACAAGTAACCCTATATGCCCTGGAGGGATACCCAATAGCCACGCTCTGACCTGGAACTTTTCCGTTCTATAGGCCAACTGAAATAGCCCATCCCACAAGAGGAGGATCCTCTCTTTGAACCTGAAGGCAATTGGCAGAAGTAGATTTAGCGACACGCCCTGCCCTTTGGGGTATTTCAAGCATCCCCATGGCAACCAGAAAGCAGTCAGAGAGCGACAGTTAGTCAGAATAGTACCAGGGGCACGAATAGATCATAGATTGTGATAGTCATAGGGTGGGGGCATTGAGGCGTCGAATGTGTTGTACTCTAGAATAAATTAAGATAAAGGAATCACTGCTTGTCCATTCTTACCTTGTACCCGTCTGGTACTAATAATTATAACGTAGTGATAAACACTCCGACAAGATGCCATACATTTCTTTTACAGATTTGTTGTAAAATAAGGTTCTCCAGTCAATAACTGCAAAAAGCTCATTCATTTTGATGTACTCTCCTTTCGGATAGTTCCTCCTCAGGTCCTCAGTGCCTCTACGCTCAGGCAGAATACTTCAATGATATACTCCAACAACACACAGTGGTCACTCTTTCCAATTGGTGGTTCATACTCAATTTTTTCAATATCCAACACATTATCTGTGAATACTAGATCATGTAGTGATGGCTCATCCCCACCCCTGGCCCTCGTTGGTTCCATTACATGGTGGTGTAGGAAATTTCCTTGTACGCAATCTAGGAATCTTGCCCCGAATGAGTCCTCACCACTGTGTGGGTCAAGATTTATCCAATCTATCTCTTTATGATTAAAATCTCCCATAATCAAATACCTACATTTTCTCTCCTGTGCCATGTTAACAACTGAGTTTATGACTTCAATAGTACCTATATGACTTTCCTCATAAATTTCAAGACTATTCTGGTTCCTTGGTGGGTTATATACAACAGTTATTATAATGCTCTCTGACCCAGTATTTATGAGAGCAAAAAAAAATTCCTTGAACTCACTTTCTATAGCCAAGTTTATTTCTTCAACTTGAATCCTTTCACTTATGAGCAGTGCTATCCCTCCACCAGTCCTCTCAGATCTTTCGACCCTTAGTATTCTGAAGCCCTTAGGAAAAACTGTGACACTGTTTATGTCCTCACTCAACTTTGTGTGTGTGTGTGTGTGTGTGTGTGTGTGTGTGTGTGTGTGTGTGTGTGTGTGATTACCTAATTGTGTTTACGGGAAAGAGCCCGAAGCTCGTATCTTCCCGTCTCCTGATCGGTTCCATTTTTAGACTTAGTGATACTTATCGTACCTGTCCTTAAAACTATGGATTGAGATAGCATTAACTACCTCCTCGCTTAGCGAATTCCAATTATCAACTACTCTTACACTGAAAAAGTATTTCCTTACATCCTGCAAACAAGTTTTCTTACGAAGCTTCAAACTATGACCTCTAGTTCTAGAGCCAGCCATATCGAAATATCGATCCCTATCCACTCTATCATAACCATGAAGGAATTTAAAGACTGTCACCATATCCCCCCTTACTCTTCTAGCTTCGAGTGATGGCAAGTCTAATTCCCTCAGCCTCTCATCATAACCGAGATTGCGTATTTCTGGCACCAGTTTCGTGGCATGTCTTTGAACTTTTTCAAGCTTAGCTATGTGCTTTTTCAAGTGCGCATTCAAAAGGGGGCTGCATATTCGAGTTTTGGCCTCACATAGGTTACATAAATATTCCTGAACATTTCCTTGTCCATGTGCCTGAAGGCTACCCTTACATTTGATAAGAATGCATATGCTGCCCTTACTACGCCATTTATATGTATTTCTGGAGACAAATCTGCCAGTATGTTTACTCCTAGATCTCTCTCATTTTCTGTCTCTTGAAGTTGTACTCCAGCCACCGAGTAGTCAAGCTTGGGCCTTCTTGCACTTGTACCCATTCTCATTACCTTACATTTTGAGGTATTGAATTTCATTAGCCACTTTTCTGACCACTCATGCAGATTATTTAGATCCTCCTGAAGTTCTCTACCATTGTTCTCGTTTTTTACTTTCTTCACAATCTTTGCATCATCTGCAAACATATTCATGAATGAATTTACAGACTCTGGTAGGTCATTTACATATACAAGGAACAAAAGTGGCCCTAAAACTGAACCCTGTGGAACTCCACTACTAACTCTTCTCCATTCAGACACTGAGTGTCTTACTCTAACCCTCTGTTCCCTTCCTTCTAAGTAAGTTTTTATCCATTCCAAGACATTTCCACCTATTCTAGCCATTGATTGCAGCTTCCTAATAAGTCTCCCATGTGGAACAGTGTCAAACGCTTTCTGGAAGTCTAGGAATATGCAATCTGCCCAGCCCTCTCTTTCCTGTAAGATTTGGCTTACCTCATCATAAAATTCTAATAAGTTTGTTACTGTTGATCTTCCTTCTCTGAAGCCATGTTGCCTCACTGACAAAAAGTTGAAGGATTCCAAGTGAAGAGAGATATGTTTCCTTAGTAGTTTCTCCATAAGTTTGCAAACTATGCTGGTCAAGGAAACTGGTCTATAGTTCAGAGCCGTATCCCTCCTTCCCTTTTTGAAGATAGGTATCACATTTGCTTGTTTCCAGCATCTTGGAATCTCCCCCGACTCCAGTGACTCCTTAAATATGATACTTAGTGCCACTGATATTGTGTTTGCGCATTTTTTAAGCACATGAGGGGATATGTCATCAGGACCTGTAGCTTTATGAACATCTAAATCCATCAGCGCCTTGCATACCTCTGTGGCTGTAAGGTTGATGTTCTCTAATACCGGCCCTTGAGCTTCTATCACTGCAATCTGAGGGGGTGGGGTATTTTCTACTGTAAATACTGACTGAAACTCCTTGTTCAATTCTTTGCAGATCTCTTCGTCCGTCTCAGTGATGCTTCCATCCGCTCTCTTTAGCCTTAAAACCTGTTCTTTTACCTTCAGTTTTCCTCTGATAAAGCTGTGGAAAAGCTTGGGATTTTCTTTAGCCTTCCTGGTGATGTCCCTCTCATAATCTCTCTCTGCCTCTCTCCTTTTACTTAGGTAGTCATTTCTTGCTCTTTTGTAGGTTTGCCAGGCATTTATGTTTTTTCTCCTCCTATACCTTTTCCAGCATTTGTCTCTCCACTCCTTAGCTCTTTTACACCCATTATCGAACCATTTCTCTCTGGCATGAATTACACCTACTTTGGTGACAGGTATGCAGCAATCTACTATCTTCCCATATTTCTCACAAAAGATGTCATACATTTCTTGTACAGATTTGTTGTAAAATAAGGTTCTCCAGTCAATAACTGCAAAAGGCTCATTCATTTTGATGTAATCTCCTTTCGGATAGTTCCTCCTCATGTCCTCAGTGCCTCTACTCTCAGGAAGAATGTCTTCAATGATATACTCCATCAACAACACACAGTGGTCACTCTTTCCAATTGGTGGTTTATACTCAATATTTTCAATATCCAACACATTATCTGTGAATACTAGATCAAGTAGTGATGGCTCATCCCCACCCCTGGCTCTTGTTGGTTCCATTACATGTTGGTGTAGGAAATTTCCTTGTACGCAATCTAGGAATCTTGCCCCAAATGAGTCCTCACCACTGTGTGGGTCAAGATTTATCCAATCTATCTCTTTATGATTAAAGTCTCCCATAATCAAAATCCTACATTTTTTCTCCCGTGCCATGTTAACAACTGAGTTTATGACTTCAATCGTACCTATATGACTTTCCTCATAAATTTCAAGCCTATTTTGGTTCCTTGGTGGGTTGTATACAACAGTTATTATAATGCTCTCTGACCCAGTATTTATGCGAGCAACAAGAAATTCCCTGAACTCACTTTCTATAGCCAAGTTTATTTCTTCAACTTGAATCCTCTCACTTATGAGCAGTGCTATCCCTCCACCAGTCCTCTCAGATCTTTCGACCCTTAGTATTCTGAAGCCCTTAGGAAAAACTGTGACACTGTTTATGTCCTCACTCAACTTAGTCTCTGTAATTGCTACTATATCTGCCTTACTGTTGTGAATCCTGTCTTTTAATTCTACTGCCTTACCAGCTAATCCATCAGCATTTGTATAACAATCTTAATGAGGCCCCATCCCCTGATCTTCTGTCATTATCTTCTTTATCTCCCCTTTGTCTGGAAGTATTCTGTAACGAAAATTTTTCTTCTCTTCTTCATTTCTTTCATCATTTAACCTTCTTGCCTCTTGCAACAAGTTTTTGATCTTTCCCATCTCTTCCTGTGTTCTGTATCGTCTAATGAACACTTCTTTGCATTCTTGAAGGTCTTTTAGACTTTTTTTTCTCAACAATATTTCCCTACATGTCTCCCCTCTCTCAAAGGTTACTTTTGTTGGTCTCGGCTTTCCTTCCCTCGAATATTTACCTAGTTGGTGTATGTTTACAATATCCTCAGGACCACATACTACTCCAAGCTTTCTTATCAGGTCTACAACGTTAGCTTTATTTTCTTCAAGTCTCCCCTGCCATGTTGGCTCCTGGGATTCACTTATGCCTGAGATTGCCACTGTCTTCTCCTTATCAAGTGCCTGTCTGATGAGTGGGTTTGCCCTTTCCATCACAATGTGTGTGTGTGTGTGTGTGTGTGTGTGTGTGTGTGTGTGTGTGTGTGATTACCTAATTGTGTTTACGGGAAAGAGCCCAAAGCTCGTATCTTCCCGTCTCCTGATCGGTTCCATTTTTAGACTTAGTGATACTTATCGTACCTGTCCTTAAAACTATGGATTGAGATAGCATTAACTACCTCCTCGCTTAGCGAATTCCAATTATCAACTACTCTTACACTGAAAAAGTATTTCCTTACATCCTGCAAACAAGTTTTCTTACGAAGCTTCAAACTATGACCTCTAGTTCTAGAGCCAGCCATATCGAAATATCGATCCCTATCCACTCAATCATAACCATGAAGGAATTTAAAGACTGTCACCATATCCCCCCTTACTCTTCTAGCTTCGAGTGATGGCAAGTCTAATTCCCTCAGCCTCTCATCATAACCGAGATTGCGTATTTCTGGCACCAGTTTCGTGGCATGTCTTTGAACTTTTTCAAGCTTAGCTATGTGCTTTTTCAAGTGCGCATTCCAAAAGGGGGCTGCATATTCGAGTTTTGGCCTCACATAGGTTACATAAATATTTCTGAACATTTCCTTGTCCATGTGCCTGAAGGCTACCCTTACATTTGATAAGAATGCATATGCTGCCCTTACTACGCCATTTATATGTATTTCTGGAGACAAATCTGCCAGTATGTTTACTCCTAGATCTCTCTCATTTTCTGTCTCTTGAAGTTGTGCTCCAGCCACCGAGTAGTCAAGCTTGGGCCTTCTTGCACTTGTACCCATTCTCATTACCTTACATTTTGAGGTATTGAATTTCATTAGCCACTTTTCTGACCACTCATGCAGATTATTTAGATCCTCCTGAAGTTCTCTACCATTGTTCTCGTTTTTTACTTTCTTCACAATCTGTGCATCATCTGCAAACATATTCATGAATGAATTTACAGACTCTGGTAGGTCATTTACATATACAAGCAACAAAAGTGGCCCTAAAACTGAACCCTGTGGAACTCCACTACTAACTCTTCTCCATTCAGACACTGAGTGTCTTACTCTAACCCTCTGTTCCCTTCCTTCTAAGTAAGTTTTTATCCATTCCAAGACATTTCCACCTATTCTAGCCATTGATTGCAGCTTCCTAATAAGTCTCCCATGTGGAACAGTGTCAAACGCTTTCTGGAAGTCTAGGAATATGCAATCTGCCCAGCCCTCTCTTTCCTGTAAGATTTGGCTTACCTCATCATAAAATTCTAATAAGTTTGTTACTGTTGATCTTCCTTCTCTGAAGCCATGTTGCCTCACTGACAAAAAGTTGAAGGATTCCAAGTGAAGAGAGATATGTTTCCTTAGTAGTTTCTCCATAAGTTTGCAAACTATGCTGGTCAAGGAAACTGGTCTATAGTTCAGAGCCGTATCCCTCCTTCCCTTTTTGAAGATAGGTATCACATTTGCTTGTTTCCAGCATCTTGGAATCTCCCCCGACTCCAATGACTCCTTAAATATGATACTTAGTGCCACTGATATTGTGTTTGCGCATTTTTTAAGCACATGAGGGGATATGTCATCAGGACCTGTAGCTTTATGAACATCTAAATCCATCAGCGCCTTGCATACCTCTGTGGCTGTAAGGTTGATGTTCTCTAATACCGGCCCTTGAGCTTCTATCACTGCAATCTGAGGGGGTGGGGTATTTTCTACTGTAAATACTGACTGAAACTCCTTGTTCAATTCTTTGCAGATCTCTTCGTCCGTCTCAGTGATGCTTCCATCCGCTCTCTTTAGCCTTAAAACCTGTTCTTTTACCTTCAGTTTTCCTCTGATAAAGCTGTGGAAAAGCTTGGGATTTTCTTTAGCCTTCCTGGTGATGTCCCTCTCATAATCTCTCTCTGCCTCTCTCCTTTTACTTAGGTAGTCATTTCTTGCTCTTTTGTAGGTTTGCCAGGCATTTATGTTTTTTCTCCTCCTATACCTTTTCCAGCATTTGTCTCTCCACTCCTTAGCTCTTTTACACCCATTATCGAACCATTTCTCTCTGGCATGAATTACACCTACTTTGGTGACAGGTATGCAGCAATCTACTATCTTCCCATATTTCTCACAAAAGATGTCATACATTTCTTGTACAGATTTGTTGTAAAATAAGGTTCTCCAGTCAATAACTGCAAAAAGCTCATTCATTTTGATGTAATCTCCTTTCGGATAGTTCCTCCTCATGTCCTCAGTGCCTCTACTCTCAGGAAGAATGTCTTCAATGATATACTCCATCAACAACACACAGTGGTCACTCTTTCCAATTGGTGGTTCATACTCAATATTTTCAATATCCAACACATTATCTGTGAACACTAGATCAAGTAGTGATGGCTCATCCCCACCCCTGGCTCTTGTTGGTTCCATTACATGTTGGTGTAGGAAATTCCCTTGTACGCAATCTAGGAATCTTGCCCCGAATGAGTCCTCACCACTGTGTGGGTCAAGATTTATCCAATCTATCTCTTTATGATTAAAGTCTCCCATAATCAAAATCCTACATTTTTTCTCCCGTGCCATGTTAACAACTGAGTTTATGACTTCAATCGTACCTATATGACTTTCCTCATAAATTTCAAGCCTATTTTGGTTCCTTGGTGGGTTGTATACAACAGTTATTATAATGCTCTCTGACCCAGTATTTATGCGAGCAACAAGAAATTCCCTGAACTCACTTTCTATAGCCAAGTTTATTTCTTCAACTTGAATCCTCTCACTTATGAGCAGTGCTATCCCTCCACCAGTCCTCTCAGATCTTTCGACCCTTAGTATTCTGAAGCCCTTAGGAAAAACTGTGACACTGTTTATGTCCTCACTCAACTTAGTCTCTGTAATTGCTACTATATCTGCCTTACTGTTGTGAATCCTATCTTTTAATTCTACTGCCTTACCAGCTAATCCATCAGCATTTGTGTATAACAATCTTAATGAGGCCCCATCCCCTGATCTTCTGTCATTATCTTCTTTATCTCCCCTTTGTCTGGAAGTATTCTGTAACGAAAATTTTTCTTCTCTTCTTCATTTCTTTCATCATTTAACCTTCTTGCCTCTTGCAACAAGTTTTTGATCTTTCCCATCTCTTCCTGTGTTCTGTATCTTCTAATGAACACTTCTTTGCATTCTTGAAGGTCTTTTAGACTTTTTTTTTCTCAACAATATTTCCCTACATGTCTCCCCTCTCTCAAAGGTTACTTTTGTTGGTCTCGGCTTTCCTTCCCTCGAATATTTACCTAGTTGGTGTATGTTTACAATATCCTCTGGACCACATACTACTCCAAGCTTTCTTATCAGGTCTACAACGTTAGCTTTATTTTCTTCAAGTCTCCCCTGCCATGTTGGCTCCTGGGATTCACTTATGCCTGAGATTACCACTGTCTCCTCCTTATCAAGTGCCTGTCTGATGAGTGGGTTTGCCCTTTCCATCACAACGTCTTTCATTTTTTCGATTACTGTCTCTTTATAGTCAACTGTTTGTATGTTTTCCAGTGCCACCACCTTTACAGCCTCTTTTACTGCCACATTCCCCTTTAGTGCATCAGCAAAGGACGTTTTCATGGCATCATTTTCCATATTCAGCTCCTGGAACTCTTTTCTGAACTGTTCAATGTTTTCCTTAATCTGAACATTCCAAGCAGCAATCTCGTCTCTCTCAGAAGAGAGCAGTGAACTAACATCTAATTCCTTTAGGTTGTCATTCAGCTGTTTGTTTTTATCTTCTTGTTTAGAAATTCTAGATTCTAGTTGACTCTTTTCCCCTTCCAGCTTCTTTATTCTTTTTTCTAGTTCCTTTCTCTCCTGCCCTTGTGCTTTATTTGCTTCCTCCAAAGATCTTATTTGTTCTCTGAGTGTTTCATTCTCTTTCATTTCTCCATCCATATTCCGAATTTTATCATCAAGGCTTATAACCATTTCCTCTAACTTCTTGATTCTCTGTTTGAGTCCCCTGATGACTACCCCTTCTCCCGACCCATGGGTGGGAGAGGTTTGGGACAGAGATGGCTTCATTTTTATGTTCTCCCTCTCACAGAATATAGAAAGAAGACGAGAAAGAGGAAAAAAAAGAAAAGAGAAAAACTTCTAATTTAGCTTCACACAGAATTTTTATATCTCCATATAAGTGCTATTTAGTGACTCAGTTTGTCTCCTTTCTGGTAACACACATCTTAACTTAAAAACTTGACCATGGTAATTTAAGAGTAAAAGAAAAAGAAAAACAAAAGTCAAACCTGAAGGAAAATTCGAATTTGTGTTTGAGGTGGCACCCACCTGTTTCTGTGTGTGTGTGTGTGTATCAAACGACATCAATTTTGTTAAAAACATTTATAGCTTAAACCCTTGGTAAAACGTTTTCTTCATTTTTAACCAATGCTCTCTCTCTCATCAAGTGTTTCTGTTGTAAAGCAAACGATGTCATTATTTTACGACAATGAAGTAGTCTAACTAAGTAATTTTCGTTTTTGCCTCTAGGTTGGTTGCAACCAGTTCCAGGAGATGAAACGAAAGCTGTTTGTATGATATGTGGAAATTCCTTTCAAGCACACATGAAGTCGCATTTGGGACATGCTTCTAGTAAAAAGCACTTGGATAGTGCTGGAAGTAAGAGTCAGAGATCTATCACAGAAGCCTTGTGCCCCATTGCGAGAGAGCCAGTGAAAGTAGCAGTTAAAATTAGCTGTATACATAGATGAACACAGTTCAACATTATCAATCGACCAATAGGGTGAAATTTGACCTCAGTTAAGACAGAAATTCTAGTACAGTACACTAAAGCAATTTAAAATGCATCATTCAAAATAAGCTCACTTGCAGAAACATGTTATTGTTCCATCCTTTGCTAAAAAATTGAGAAATGAAATATATGAACAGTGTTTCAGCTTAATTGTAGATGAAAGCACTAACGAGGTTAATGTTTCATGTCTCGGTCTTAGCATTCATTTTTTCAGTGCCAATGCGCTTGATGCCTATAGAAGATGCAACAGCTAATACATTGTATGAGACTTAAAAGTTGTTTGCTTGAGGATGGCCTTGATATAAGGAAAATGATATTTAGGAACTGATGGAGCCAGTTCGATGGTTGGGCACCCCCATTCTCTCTCTAAACTGTTAAGAGATGATAATGCTGATTTAACGCTGTTTAGATGTGTGTGTCATTCCCTTCACCTCGCTACTAGTAAAGCCTCTGAGTACCTTCCTACAATCTTAGATTTCATGGTTAGAGAAACACATTCTTGGTTTTCTAAAAGCCCAAAGAGAGTTAAAGAGAATCAAAATATCTACAAAGTGCTGGAAAACACACTTCCAAAAAAGGTACCTGGATTAGTTACTACAATATGGTTAGCACGGTTGGAGGCTGTAAAAGTAATTATTGATCAGTGACAGGTGTTGAATCTTCATTTTGAATTGTCTTCCTCCAAAGAACACTGTCACATCCATAATTCTAAGTAATGCTTACAAAGATGACCAAAACATGTTGTACTTTTTATTTCTTGGAAAAACTCTGAATGAAATTGTGAAGGTTAACAGAATATTTCAGTCAAAGAATGCAGATGTAACAAAGATTACGCGAGATCTCATTGCAATGAATTGCTGCCTTATGCAGATTGTAGTGGAACCAAGTCACCTGTCAAAATGTTCAGATGAGAACTTGCCTAATCTCAAATTTCTTGATCATATTTTGCCTCTGGAACATGTGAGCTAAGGTTATGATTTCATCACAGTTTCTAATGATTGTGCACTGAACAAGGATCAAGTGACTGTCGCAAGCATCTGAAGTCTTGCTGAAGTCTGGACCTGAAACCTGAAACAAGTCTAGAAGAGAAACATGTGAGGCTGGAGATCAAGGGTGAAACTGAATACTCTCCCAATTGTATTTCTTGGGTACGGTCAATGTTTTTCCAAGGTGTCAACGAGATAAATGGCTGGACCCATGGGACTTAGCATCTGGCATCAAGTACCTCAAGAGGATGGGAAAGGACAAGAAGTCCTCTGTTCCCAAAACCACAAGAAACACAAAAATTTGACCCGTACATATATACATGCCCTGGAGAGATACCCAATAGCCCTGGGCAATTTAGACCCTCTTCTGCCCAATAGGTTTGTTGAAATAGCCCCTCCCCAAAGAGGAGGGACTCCCCTTTGATCCTGAAGCCTATTGGCAAAAGTGTACAAGATGACACGCCCTGACATTTGGGTACTTCAAGAATACCGGAGGCAGTCAGAGAGTTTTGAGCTTTAGTCAGTACATTCCCCGGGGCACAAATAGATCAGAGTTTTTGATAGTCATAAGGGTTGGGGGCATTGAGGCTTCGTATATGTTGTACTCTAAAATAAATTAAGTTAAACGAACCAGCGCTTGTCCATTCTTACCTTGCACCCTTCTGGTATTAATATTAACGTAGTGATGAACACAACGACAGTGGTGGCAGCGTGGTATGATTCCCGCTGAAATACGTACGAAAAGAGACAATCATGTATGCCAGTCGAAACCCGTGCGGAGAAAAAAAGAATGGCAAACGTGGAAGACCAATACCTCCCAATACAGGAAATGAGTGACGAGGACAAAACCTGGAGAAGTCTCGAATTGGAGGAGCACGTGCAGCACCTACAAACCGCTGCCGACACCGCTCCGTCAAGAAGGAACTTGTCAACGGCGACAGTGCCAACAGCGAAACCGACACCTTGAACAGCCTGCCGCTACGAGCCCAGAGGTGACATAGGAAACGCAGCAGGCCATGCCCCCACCCCGTGCCTTTGTTCGAAAGGCACCTCGAGTCAAAGATTTTCCCTTATACTTTGACGGCGCAAATGTAAAAGGCCTCGAACATCCACCCATATTTCCCGCGGCAGAGTTCCTGAAACACTTGGGTCTGCGGATGAGAAGCGCTGAGTGGACCAACGAGTTCCGAATAAACGAAGTAGTACAAAGGTGCACCGGATTTGCAGCCGAGACCGTAGGCGAAGACAAGTGGTCAAAGATAAAACATTGGGAAACTTTTAAGGATCGGTTCCTAAAATATTTCACAGTGTGACAGAGTGAAGAACGCTAATAACTAAGATTAGAAATAACCCTCGAAGACGCAGAGAACAGTTGAACTGGTATGCGACGAGGATCGAATCTTTAGCGAGTTCAGTGAGTGAAAAAGCCCCTTGCCAGAAGTATATGTTGCCGGATCCAACCAAGAAAATGGCGATTCGTCGATTTTACGCGAGAGATGGAGAAGTTGGCGAGAACCTCCAGGGTCCAGAAGAAAGAAGAACCCCCTCCTCCATTGCCTTCTGCCATGATGTTCTTCGAGCAGTTTCTCAAAATAGCTAAGTACTTGTGATCTGTATCCAGTGAGTAATGAGACAATTATTAAAAGAAATTGAGGTCGGTGGATGCCGCCATTTTACTTTGTAGTTATGCTTTGACTCAGCCATACCGCCTATGAGTGGTGTGGCTCATAGTAAGTTAATAAAAATAGAGTTTCTGTACCCATTACTAACATGGATAATTTGCACTAATAGCTATAAGCAGTAATAAACTCCATTTTTGTTATCATTTGAATAATATAACGAAATTGCGTTTGAAGGGTGTTCAATTTACTTGTATTAATGCCTAAGTTGATATTAAGAAGGAAAATGTACTGATTTTAATTGAGAAGATCTAATGTACGTGTAAAATCATCTTTATTACTCTCTTAAAGTGCAAGATATCGAGTGAGAAAACCTTTGCACCTGTTTTCAAGGTCCTTCCTTTTTTTTATTTTTCTTGCGGGTGTCATATTTTGGCGAAAGAAAGACATAAATGACAGATCATTCCTCTAAGGTTGTTATGATGAAGAAATTGATATTAAAATACGTGTAGCATGTCTTTTTGAAGAATAAGAATTTTTTTTATATTATTTAGATACGAGTTTTTATATTTTCGCGCTATGTAGGCGGGGAAAAGTAGTCAAGAAACTGTGCTGGGGTAGGGGGGGTTTAAGTGTAACCCTAACGTAGAGTAGAGGAGGACCTAGGACTGGTGACGCAGTCATGTGACCACGCGACCCAACCGAGACTTCACCCATACACTCCTTCAGAGTGAGGGGAAGGGGGGGAATTTTACAGAGAGAAAGGGGATGAGTGAATGCAAGCTTTGAAAGTGGCGAGTGCAGGAGAGAATGGGTATGACTGACTGGGGGTATAATGGGGGGATTGTTCTAGTGGGTGAAAACGCGGGAAAGACCTTTGGGGAAGCATGATGGGGAAGAAGTCTGCGAGGATTCTTCCCCTGCTCCACTGTGTCCTTCTGCAAGCCATATCAGTGTATTTTTATGGGAGGTGATGTGCTGTTGCAATATCTATTGAGGGATATTTTTGAGAAAATGATTCTCCACCTGCCCAGATATGGTTGGGATGCCGAGTTTGTTTTATTTTTGTTTCGTCCCCTACTCCGCCAATGAGATTATTATTCAATTTCCGAGGATACCAAGATAGATATTACGTGATAATGGACATGAATCTGTGAATGATGCTTTATTTTCCTTTCTAGCTGCAGTATATACATTATTTGTCCGAAGGGATATGTTATATTGATAAAATAAAATGCTGAAAGGTTTAGCCATGATAATGTTTGTCACAATTATTTCAGCTTGATCATGAAGAAGGGAGTGTAAATTCACAAGAAATGACAACAAGAATGCCAAACAGCCGTTTCCTGTATTTGAAAGAGACGAAGTTGATCCAGAAACCGAAGAGACAGGGGAGGAACAGCACCTACATGCAAAACTCCCTGCAAGAGCTAGCCAGTTGAAGGCCAGAGGCCAGATATTGGGCAGTATTTTTGAGTAGGAAAAGAAAAGAGTAAAAAAGGAAGTTAGTCAAGTACCTACCCGACTGTAAGCATGCAAAGGAAAAAAATGTATAACCCCCCTGTCTCCTAAGGTAGTTCTGTTGAATGGTGATTTGAAAAAATTAAAATTCGAGTTACTAGAAGAATACATACAGTGATCCCCCCATTATCGTGGGGGTTCGGTTCCGGGACCCGGCGTGAAACAGGAAAATCGCGGAGTAGGATCAGCCTATATGTACATAGATATTTTAATTTATTTTTACGCTTACACCGTATAAACTGTATAAACCCTCCCTGTACTGTTAACAAACCACCCTTTACTTCATAAATAACAGCATGCAAGCGTAAATTTATATGACATACTCATGTACATAAGTATTTTACAATTATATTTACGTTTACTCTATAAACCCTCCCTGCACTGTTAAAAAACCACCCTTTACTTTATAAATAACAGCATGCAACGTAAATTTATATGTACGTGATAGGTAAACTTACCTTATCTGTTATGGTTAACATTTTCCTTTGCCGCTTAGGCTCACTACAAGAAGCCTTACATGATGAAGGATGCTTGGGAGGCATTGCAAAGGTTAAAATATGCGAGTAAAAAAATCACAAGCAAAACGTATTAATAAGCACAACATGAATGGTGCACACGAGTGAGGCGAGACAATGGAAGATGGTGGAAGCCTTTGTCCGAATCGCTGATAGCAGTATCGTATTTTACATGTTGCAATACTGTTAGTATTTATGTTTTTTTACTATTTTTTACTGTTTTATTATTCTTAGGCTAAGAAATAAGTTATTTTTATCAATAAAATCATGAAACTACTGGAAATATAAATATATATGCTAGCTCACGTAGCTGCGACCCCAATACATTGTACGCTATTGGACACAAGCAAATCGTTTAATAAGCACACATGAGTTAGACTGAACGAACCTTTGTCGGAAACGCTGATAGCGGTATTGTATTTTACATGTTGCAATACTGTTAGTATTTATGTTTTTTACTATTTTTTACTTATATTATTATTCTTAGGCTAAGAAATACTTTTTTTTTATCAATAAAATCATGAAACTACTGGCAATATAAATATACAGTGTTCCCCGCTGTATCGCATTTCTTGGTTCGCGTTCTCACTGTATCACCATTTTTTTTTTTTATAAATTAGTATTTTATTTTACGGGTATACGCAAAAATATTAAAATATTGAAAAAATAAAAATTTTCAGTATTTTCATTTTTTTATTGAAAAAAAAATTTAATTATTTAATTGATAAAAAAAAATTCTTTCCCAGCCTACGAATAATAAAACATTAAAAAATCGTAAAAAACATAAATTTAGACATACGTACGTACAGTATAACTCACAGTATTGCATCATGCGAAATAGTGTCCGATAGCGTACAATGTATTGGGGTCGCAGCTACGTGAGCTAGCATATATATTTATACAGTGTATTTCCAGTAGTTTCATGATTTTATTGATAAAAAAAGTATTTCTTAGCCTAAGAATAATAAAACAGTAAAAAATAGTAAACAGTATTGCACCACGTAAAGTACGATACCGGAATCAGTGTTTCGTAATACGCAAAGGCTCTCACCTACATGACCTAGTGAATATTAAAATTTTCATTATTTTATTGATAAAACAAGTATTTCCTAGCCTAAGAATAATAAAACAGTAAAAAATAGTAAAAAATATAAATACAGTACTAACAGTATTGCACCATGAAAAATACGATACCGGTATCACGTTACGGAAAACGCAAAGGCTCTCACCTACGTGACCTAGTGAATATTAAAATTTTCATTATTTTATTGATAAAACAAGTATTTCCTAGCCTAAGAATAATAAATCAGTAAAAAATAATAAAAAACATAAAGTACTAACAATATTGCACCATGTAAAATACGATACCGCTATCAACGTTTCGGAAAATGAAAAGGCTCTCACCTACGTGAGATAGTTCATGGAATGCTATTGGCTGAAAGGTCGGGAGACAACGAATCACGGAATTGTTTTTCAATATTTTCTGTATCATGGGGTCTGATTGGCTTTTTCATTGCAGTTTGCTTTTCCCTCCAATTTCCAATGTGCCGCCTCGCTTGCTCAGTCCAACTCACGTGTGCGCCGTTCTCGTTGTGCTTATTAATACGTTTTGCTTGTGATTGTGTTTTCATGCGTAATTTAACCTTTGCAATGCCTCTCAAACATCGTTCACCTTCTAAGGCTTCCGGTAGTCAGCTTAAGCGGCAAAAGAAAATGTTAACCATTGCAGATAAAGTGAAACTTAGATATGTTGAAATAAGGAAACAGGTTTGTGGATGTCGGACACTATTTTGGCCTCAATGAATCTACTGTGCGCTACATCAAAAAGGACGAGGCAAAGATCAGGAAAACAGCAAGCATTTCTTTTGATAATTCAGCGAAAAGGGTCGTAACACCCGCAATAAGGCAGTAGTGCGGATGGAAGCTGCTTTGGCCCTGTGGATTGCTGATTGCAGAAAGAAAAACATCAGCTTACACACCAATATCATACAAACAAAAGCGAAGAAGCTGTACGAGACATTCGCTGCAAATGAACCCGATGACGACAGTGGCGACCGTGGAGAGGAGGAGAGAGAAGATATCGACGACCCACAACCAGGACCCTCCAGCAATTCTCCATCGAGGATACAACCGTTCGTTGCTAGCAATGGATGATTCTTCAAATTTCAAAAACCCTATAGCCTAAAAAGCATTTCAGTGCATGGCGAAGCTGCCTCTGCAGATACAGCTGCCACAGAAAATTACGTCAAGAATGACTTCAACAAAATTTTCGCCGAAGGGGAATATGTTCCTGAGCAAGTCTTCAACATGGATGAGACTGGCTTATTTTGGAAGAGAAGGCCATCTCGCACTTTTCTGTTCAAGGACGACGCTAAAGCCCCGGGATTTAAAGCGCACAAAGATCGTGTTACCCTCATCATGTGCGGGAATGCTGCGGGCTTCATGTTAAAGCCCGGGCTTATCTACAAGTCAAAGAACCCTAGGGCTTTGAAGAACAAGAATAAGAATCTACTGCCAGTGTATTGGATGCATAACCCTAAGGCATGGATCACGAAAAGCCTCTCATCGGACTGGTTTCACCAATGATTTATCCCTCAGGTAAAACTCTATCTTGCGGAAAAAGGCCTTGAATTTAAAGTCCTTCTTTTGATGGATAATGCTGGTGGCCACGCAACCAATCTCCAATATGACGGTGTTCAAGTTGAGTTCCTGCCACCGAATACAACGTCACTGATTCAGCCTATGGATCAAGGCGTTATTTGTGCATTCAAGGCCCGCTACACACGACATGCCCTGGCGAACCTAGTTGAATCCATGGATTCGGACAAAGAATTCTCATTGAAGACTTACTGGCGTAATTACACGATTGCCACATGCCTAAAAAATATTCAGAAAGCACTCAAAGAGATGAAGTCGGCCACAATCAATGCCAGCTGGAAGAAATTGTGGCCCGAAGTCATCCACGACTACAAGGGATTTGCTCCTGACGAAGTGCAGAAGTCAGCAGTTGCGAAAGCTGTGAAGTTGGCTGCATTGCTAGGAGGAGAAGGCTTTAAAGATATGACTCCCAAAGATGTGAATGAACTGACTGACTGCCACTCGCAGCCTTTGACTGATGAAGACTTGGATGAAATGACGAAATCAGCGAGCAAAGAAGAGGAAGAACTTGAGGAAACGCACGAAGAAATTGAAGAACCTGGCCTATCACTCGAACGTTTGGCAGCCATGTATGAACATTTTAAAGCACTCCAACAACTCTCGCAGGAATATGACGATAATATGGTTCGTTCGGTGACCTTCTGTAATTTTCTCAATGATGCCATGATTCCTTATCATACCAACTTCCAACAAATGAAGAAACAGTGACAGCAACTCCCCATTACCATGTTCTTCTCCCCAAAAAAGCAGCCGTAAAGCTTTTATTGGCTGCGAAATAACTTCCTCCGGGGTCACGAAAGATGATCATCACCTCATTCATGGTAAGTTTACCTATCACGTACATATGTATGTCACGTCATCACCTCATTCACCGTAATTCTATCTATCACTTTAATAAAAATTTACGTTGCTTGCTGTTATTTACAATGTAAAGGGTGTTTTTTTAACAGTGCAGGGAGGGTTTATACAGTACGTAAACGTAAAAATAATTGTAAAATACCTATGTATGTCACGTCATCATCACCTCATTCACCGTAATTTTATCTATCACTTTCATAAAAACTTACGTTGCTTGCTGTTATTTATAATGTAAAGGGTGATTTTTTAACAGTGCAGGGAGGGTTTATACAGTACGTAAACGTAAAACTAATTGTAAAATACCTATATATGTTACGTCATCATCACCTCATTCACCGTAATTTTATCTATCACTTTCATAAAAATTTACGTTGCTTTCTGTTATTTATAATGTAAAGGGTGTTTTTTTAACAGTGCAGGGAGGGTTTATACAGTACGTAAACGTAAAAATAATTGTAAAATTCCTATGTACGTCACGTCCTCATCACATTCACGGTAAGTTTTCCTATCACTTTCATAAAAATTTACGTTGCTTTCTGTTATTTATAATGTAAAGGGTGTTTTTTTAACTACGTGAGCTAGCATATATATATTTCCAGTAGTTTCATGATTTTATTGATAAAAAAAATTAAAAAAAATGTATTTCTTAGCCTAAGAATAATAAAACAGTAAAAAATAGTAAAAAACATAAATACTAACAGTATTGCAACATGTAAAATACGATACCGCTATCAGCGTTTCGGACAAAGGCTCGTTCAGTCTAACTCACATGTGCGCCGTTCACGTTGTGCTTATTAAACGTTTTGCTTGTGTCCGATAGTGTACAATGTATTGGGGTCGCAGCTACGTGAGCTAGCATATATATTTATATTTCCAGTAGTTTCATGATTTTATTGATAAAAAAAAAAAACGTATTTCTTAGCCTAAGAATAATAAAACTGTAAAAACTAGTAAGAAACATAAATACTAACAGTATTGCAATATGTAAAATACGATACCGCTATCAGCGTTTCGGACAAAGGCTTCCACCATCTTCTATTGTCTCGCCTCACTCGTGTGCGCCGTTCATGTTGTGCTTATTAATACGTTTTGCTTGTGATTTTTTACTCGCATATTTTAACCTTTGCAATGCCTCCCAAGCATCCTTTATCTTCTAAGGCTTCTTGTAGTGAGCCTAAGCGGCAAAGGAAAATATTAATCATAACAGATAAGGTAAGTTTACCTATCACGTACATATAAATTTACGTTGCATGCTGTTATTTATAAAGTAAAGGGTGGTTTTTTAACAGTGCAGGGAGGGCTTATACAATAAACGTAAAAATAATTGTAAAATACCTATGTACATGAGTATGTCATATAAATTTACGCTTGCATACTATTATTTATGAAGTAAAGGGTGGTTTGTTAACAGTACAGGGAGGGTTTATACAGTGTAAACGTAAAAATAAATTAAAATATCTATGTACATATAGGCTGATCCTACTCCGCGATTTTCCTGATTCGCGCCGGGTCCCGGAACCGAACCCTCGCGATAATGGGGGGATCACTGTATATATATATTTCACCCTTTGTACACGAAGTAGCTATATTGATTTACTCAGCTTATCTTGGCATGTAATTATTTTTTGTTTTAGACAACACTATATATATATATATATATATATATATATATATATATATATATATATATATATATATATATATATATATATATATATATATATATATAGTGATCCCTCGTTTATCGCGGGGGTTCGGTTCCGGGACTGACCGCGATAGGTGAATTTCCGCGAAGCAGGATCACCCTATATGTACATAGGTATTTTACATTTATTTTTACGTTTACTGTACAAACCCTCCCTGTACTGTTAACAAAACACCCTTTACTTTATTAATAACAGCGTGCAAGCGTAAATTTATAAGAAAGTGATAGGTAAACTTACCGTGAATGAGGTGGTAATGACATGGCATCGTCGAGAAGATTGCAGAAGGTTACCGAACAAACCATATTATCATCATGTTCTTGTGAGTGCTTTTACGTGTTCATACAGGGCTGCCAGACGTTCGAGTGTAAGGCCAGGTTCTTCGATTTCCTCATGGCTCAGTTACGAAGTGAATTGAATATACAGTACATATGAAAACCCTTGATCATTATGAAAAATATGGAAGTGGAGAGGCCAAGTATCCTATCAGTGATATTTTGAAATACAGTATACTTTGGACTTTGCACAAACGGGTCTCAATTCAGGTCAGTCTTCAGAAACCAATTGTGTTCCTTCTCCTTCTATGATGGAGGTGGATGGCATTGAAAACTGTGAAAATGACACTAATGCTCCCCCAGTAGAGGAAATCTCTTGTAAATCACACGTTAAAGAAGATATGCAGAAGTCGCTTGAAATTAAAGAGCAGTCTGTTGAGGCAAAGGAAACGATACTGATGCTCCCCCAGTATAGGAAATCTCTTGTAAATCACACGTTAAAGAAGATCTGCAGAAGCCGCTTCAAATTAAAGAGGAGTCTGTTAAGGCAAAGGAAATGATACTGATGCTCCTCCAGTAGAGGAAATCTCTTGTAAATCAGACGTTAAAGAAGATCTGCGGGAGCCACTTGAAATTAAAGAGGGGCCTTTTGAGCCATAGGAGACTGGTATCGAAAGAACCCCTGAAGCATAACATATTAATAAGCACAACGCGAACTGCGCACATGTGAGTTAGACTGAACAAGTGAGGCGAGACAATGGGAAGATGGTGGGAGATCCAAACTTCAATCAAAATGCCAATCAGACCCCATGATACAGAACATACAGAAAAACAATTCTGCAATTCGTCGTCTCTCACCCTTTCAGCCAATAGTATTCCATGAACTATCTCACGTAGGTGCGAGCCTGTGTTTTCCAAGACGCCAATACAGTGTACGTTATCGTACAGTATTTCACATGGTGCAGTACTGTGAGAGTATGTTTAATTTATGGTTTTTACTATTTTTTACTGTTTTATTACTCTTAGGCTAGGAAATACTTGTTTTATCAATAAAATAATGAAAATTTCAATATGTACTAGCTCACGTAGGTGCAACCCTTTTTGTTTTCTGAAACACGGATTCCGGTATCGTATTGTACATGTGTAATACTGTGATTATGTTTTTTACTATTTTCTACTGTTTTATTATTCTTAGGCTAAGAAAAAATTTTTTTATCAATAAAATGAAGTTACTGTAAATTTTAATATATGCTAGCTCACGTAGGTGCGACCCTTTGGGTTTTCCGAAACGCTGATACCAGTATCGTGCTTTCTATGGTGCAGAGCTACATGTTCAAATTTATGTTTTTTTTTACTATTTCTTACTATTTTATTATTCTTAGGCTTGGAAATACATTTTTGTATCAATAAAATAATGAAAGTTTTTGTTTTCAATAAAATAATGAAATACTGAAAAATTTTATTCTTTTAATATTTTCGCATATACCCAGAAAAAAAAAACTCGCCAAAAAAAACGGCGATGCAATGAATTCGCGATAGGTTAACCGCGATATAGCTAGGGATTACTATATATATATATACATATATGTGTGCGTGTGTGTGTGTGTGTATTCCTTATGTCCATGAAGTAACTATTGATTTACTTTAATATTTTACTATCATGTAGTAGGTTGGCTCATGGCACCAGCTGCCCGTTGCAATACTACAGCTGAAGGTTTTTTAAACTTGAATAGGTCTGTCCAGGACAGTTCGATGTTACGTCTTCCTTCAGTTACAGTTCTTTTTCTATGCCTACAGCTACACTGAATATTCTTGGATATTCGTCACACATCTTTTATTATCCCTTCACATCTGGCAAATCATTACACTCTCCATCTCTATTTCTCTTTACTTATGTATTCTTCGTGCCCAGGCCCGATGAGGGCTGTTTTATTTTATAATTTTTTTTTGGCCTGTCCTGGTGTCACAATCTTAAATATATATATATATATATATATATATATATATATATATATATATATATATATATATATATATATATATATATATATATAATTTTTTTTTTCTTAAGAAAGTTCAAGTCAATTTGGTCTTGGTATTCTATTGATGTTAAATTATTAAGAAACTGTAAGTTTCATAGAATAAAAGTACTGTATGCACTTCAGTTTTGTTTCTCTCTTTGTGGGATTTTTTGTGGGAATTGCTTTAGTTTTGTGGATTTTTGTGAGGAAAAATTATCATATCTGTGGGATTTGGCTCACTTCAAAGTGGCAACACTGCAGCCGGTTGTAATACTCCATAAGTACACAAACATTGGGAGGCAAGTTTCAGTCGATTGTCATTTGATTAAAGTCATTTAATCCATGAATCAGATGTTGCATTAAATACTAAAATTATTTAAGGGAAGTATAGCAAAGAAGCTTAATTTGTGCTCTCTCTCTCTCTCTCTCAAATACATAATTGATTAAAATGTGTGAATAAGTGAATCGACGTATAGTACTTGTTCCAGATAATCTATGGTCAGGTAACTTATACATGTAATTTACACAAATATTGGATTCATGTAAAGGCAGGCAATGCTTTTCAACTATAGCACCTGAGTATTTACATATGTACATGACAGTAAGGTACTGTACAGAGAAATACACAAGTCCTGAAAGATACTTTAAGTAAAGATAAGGAAACCCTAACTAAAACGAAAAGATACTTATTATGCTGAGAATAAAAGAAAGCACGTAATTGAAAAATATAAATTACCTTGCTTAGCTAAAATTCAAAGATCAGATTAGCCATCACCTAAAATAAACACACAATCACACAAACACCAGTGTCTAGTGATATTACAGGCAATTTACACATGAGAACGAATGTTCTCTCTCCTTCCACTTCCAACACTTTGTGTATTAATTTTGACTGAATGCCATGCCTAAGTATTACAGAAATTTTAGAGACAAGATGCAAAAGTTCAAAAATTTCAACCTCAGGTAAGCTATATTAGAAATAAAACTGAATGCAAGTAAAACTGCCAAACTTCAAAAAATATGCTTAAAATCTGATTTTTTTTTCAGGTCAGAGTAAATAACACCAAAATAAATGATGAGTAAAAAGCGTCATCTCTTTAATGCTGAAAAAAATTTCCACAATCCATTTTTGCTCGAAAAAGCTTTTTTAAATGGCATACACCTTCAATGAAGAAAGGGAATATTAAAAAAATATTAAAACCTCAATGCTCTTACTATGAAGGAAACATTTCAATCTAAAGTCTGAACACTGGTAGAAAAGATTATAAAAATGTTTAAAGAAAGAGATGAATTTGGCAAAAGTGGGAAGACACTTTGAAAGTACAGTTATTAGCAAAATAAAATATCTGAAATACATATGAATATTAACTGATGCTACAGCTGATGTAAAGAGAACAGATTATTTCAAACCAACATATGTGTCCAATGCACAGCCAAATTCACGCCAAACATTGATGTAATTAGTCTAATGAAATTGGCTCACAAAAACCAAACCATGTAATGTAATTTGGAAAAAGCATATAAAAAGGATAGGGCACTTAAGGAAATTATATGGCTACAAAAACATTATAAGTAAAGAGAAGGTAAAAAGAAGAAAAAATATTGCAAAGTAGTAGTCATAACACTCAGCTTGAGTATAAAAACATGATATAGGTAGTAACAAGACTTTCAACCTGGCTCAAAAATTCATTTTAAACATCAGGAAAAGTGGGATGCACACGTTAAAGAATTTGTGTTGGCCAGAAAAAATCTAAAAATATATATGAATTAAAACACAAAGGATAACAACCCGTGCATCTACCTCTCAAGTTCATAATGCTTACAGGCCATCGATTTAAGAGCTAGGCGTTCTTGTTCATATTCCCCTCGCTGTAATGCCTCCAGATGAGCTGGTTATCAAATAAACCTTTTACTACTTGGAATAACTCCAGTTAATATTAAAACTCGTAATTTACAATATCTACTGTAAGCTAAATATATAATGAATCACTACTATAATGTCAGTACTTAAAAGTAATATACATGAGACATGTCTGAGTTACGTAAAATGCTAAGGAAATACATATGCCATGGTTGATAAGCTAAACTGGGAATAATAAGACAACGCAAACTCATTTTGCAAAAACCACTGCAAAACATATAGCCTAACTGCCGGATAAAGGCAATAAAACAATATGTATTGTATTGCACCAAATGATAAAATGAGTATAGTACAAACACAGCCTGCATCTCTATTAGAGAGATTTAGTGAGTCACTATAATCATAGAAAGAGCTGCATATTATAAAAAAATAACATTAAATTTCTTATATGGGTATAAAATACAAGTCAGCATTTGGACTTGATCATCAAATGATATTCCAGACCAATGCAAACTCTAAAAAGGAACTTTCATATGTTCAGATATTAGCTACTGTAATGAAAGTTTGGAATGTTAAATTACACCGAATTTTGTTTTCCCAATAAATACATACTGTGCAAGAAAATTAGTGAAAAATTTTCCAAAAATAATTCAAATCCTACCTGTTTCCTCAATCTAATAATGAAACCGTTTGCAATCATTGAGGTATGGGTACAAGAGCACTGCAGCAGTCAGCTCATGAAAAAGATCCAATACCAAACAATGATAATGCTCTTACAGAACTCATATTTGCTACTTCATATTGCTTTTTATGAGATTGAAGGACAAAGCAACTGAACATGAATGCAAGTCTAGGGTGATATCTCACAACCACAGTGACTAATTTCCAGTTCTTGACACAATCTATGGTTAACTATTCGAAAATGAATATTCAACTTTAACAAGTCTAGAGAGCACTTGTTTGAATCATGAATCTTCGAACCCAAAACTGTACAAAATTATAATTACTCACGTTGTGTAACTGTAGTTGTCAATTCATAAATAAAATAGGCTACTGTGAAAATTTAATGCAACAAAAATAAATTAAAGATTTTTGTTCAAAAAAATAAGAATAATGTGTAACCTACTGACAAATTGCAAAGTGAAATGGAATACAAGGAGCTCCTGGAGAACTGGGTCCTGCCTTTCATCAACAGCTAAGAAAGGCTAGGTTAGGTTAAGTAAGGTTAAAATTGGCTAGCTTGGCCTTAAAGTTTATATTTTAACCTTACATAACCTAATTTAAACTTTCTTTGCTGTTGATGAAAAGGTTGATCACAAGTCTTCAGGAACCAAATACAACAAAAGTAAAATAAATAATGGAATTCTGCAGAGCTTGAAAAAAATAGTGGAATACTTGTGTTGATTGCAGAGTTATTGTAACGTCTGAATTCTGGTTTCAAAAAATTTGGTAAATAAAAGATTTGTTGTTTTGTCTCTCATGAACCCTCTTTTCTTTTCCAAGAAATAAATGTTTTAACAAATATTCATATGACCATTGTACATACAATACACATACATATTTTATCATTCCATGATCTCACAAAAAATATTGACATAATGTGCTTAATATCATTCCATTAACTCACTCCAGTATATCCAATGCTATTCAATCAAGATATCAATAATCTTGCAGATCTAATAAATATTATCTGGTTGCATACCGGGTATCTCCTATAGTTGCAGAGTAACTACAATATAAGCAGATAAAAAACATAACCTCAGCCATTTTAAATACCCCCTTTGGGGTTTGGGCATGTTTCCACTGACTGAAGCTATGATAAAAATAAAAAAAATACTGTAGGTCATTATGTTATCCAATAAGGGTGTCCTATGAGGTGTTACAGAGGTCTGAAGGTGTTGGTAATCCCACACAAAATACTGAGGATCAGTCCCAAACTGGGCACCTAATGTACCTTAAACCCAGAGAGGGAAGTGCATTCAGCCTTAATCCCAAATTAAGCACCTTACAAGGAATTCCTAGTGGAATTTATTGTTCGGTTAAGTTACCTATTCCTAGACTACCCAAACAATAATTTCAGTAAAATATTCCTTGCAAGGTGTCTAATTTGGGACTGAGGTTGAGTGCAAGAGCTTCATCTGGGTTTGAAATACATTAGGTGCCTAATATGATATTAATCCTCTAGGCTATATCTTGCGTGGTCTTGGAGCCACCTTCAGTAATCTATCACATTACTGGATACCTTCAGAAGAAGAAAATGGCTTCTTCCATAACAGGATTGAATATCAAATTCCATTTAGCTAACCCAACCTGGAGTTTTAGTGAAAACTACGAAAAAACGTATTTTGCTGTATAAATTGACTTTTTCATCTGAAACAATCTTTGTAATTTTAAAGGTGATTCTCGCTATGCCAACATGTACAATACACCGAAGTGCAACACCATGGGGGTATTCGTATGTATGGAAAATTTACTGTCTTCATTTCTTAGCTTGTTAATGTTCAGTGGTAATGATTAAAATGGCCTTTAGGAGACTGCAGAATACAGTGCTATATAAAATGCAATATTTACATGCACTGCATAAAAAAAAAAATGACTTCACATCCCTTGTAATCTCATCACTTATACCTGTTTTGGTAAATGTTTAACTTGCACACCCCCAGGTGGGAAAAAATTTCTGGAATTTAATACATTACGTTAGGTTGGCTCATACATGTTAAAAAAGGCACAGACAATTGAAATTTAGAGTATTTAGTCGTTTCAGATATATTTTCGACGTTTCTATTTAATTTCATTCCTTGAGGGTGTGCAAGTACAAATTTACCCCACTTCATTTTAATAACTAGTGAGTGCCATCCTATGGACCTGAAAATTTATTGTAATAAATAAAATATTACATCGTTTTCGAATCCTGGGTAGGAAAAGTATTTCTATAAATACATCTTTTTTTCCACCAGAATGTGCCAATACTGACCCAAACAACTACCGGTACCGTTAGTTAGAGGATCATCAACACATCCAAGAAGAGTAAAAATTAACCAATGTGGTGTCATTGTGTAATATAATACCATTTATAGAGTCACTAATCAAGATAGCAAGACCATGATATGAATGTCCGTATCTTTAAAAATGAATAATATTCAACAGAAAAGAAAAAAAAAGCCAAGCTCCCCTTCTAATAACTCGCAACAGTGAAAAGCCGGATTTTATTTTCATATAAACTATATTTAACACTCCCTAAATAACATCACAGTTTATGAATGCAACCTAAAAGCGACAAGAAGTTGATAATAGACAAAACTACTTTTACAAATGAAGTAGACAACTAAGGTAACTCTACGGTTTATACAAAAATTCAAACGGGAAAAAAAAAATGTCTAATATGAGAGACACTTCTAAAATAGTCCCTCACCTTTCTTCTTGCCCTTTCCTTTGCGTTTTCTCGGTTGTATGTCTCCTGACATTTTGTAAACAACTGTAATCCAGTAGATGATGAATGACAATAAAGATTAACAAGCACGACCTCTCCTGAACACACTCAGCAGCAGACTGGTCTAATTCTTCTCATCAAAACGAAATCATTCTTCACGGGCAGCGCTGCCAAGTCACCTCGGAATTGACTCATGAAAGGGGGTTTACACGGTCAAACGGTTCGTCGAACGCGGTTCCACAGACAACCGCGTTCGACGAACCGTTTGACCGTGTAAACCGCCATGAAGAAGTAAAGAGGCATCGGCCATATATTGTAAATGATCTTACTTTTGTCAATTTCCTTACCTTTTTTCAGCTGAAACTGATTTAAAAAATTATTCATTTAGCCTCGTGGATGAATACGTATTATTATTATTACTGTATTATTATTATTATTATTATTATTATTATTATTATTAGTAGTAGTAGTAGTAGTAGTAGTAGTAGTAGTAGTAGTAGTAGTAGTAAGGGCATACACTCAGGGTAACGATTACATCTGCCAAAACAAGTCCTTCGTAAGAAGGCAACCGTCCTAGCCCTTAGTAGAAAAAGGGAATTCGTGAGGTAAAACCGAATCCATTATTATTATTATTATTATTATTATTATTATTATTATTATTATTATCTATTATTATTATTATTATTAAAGATGTAGTTGTTAAATACTCCCTATTAATGGTAACTCGCTTTCTTTTGCTACTTGTACAATAGATAATGTTAAGAGTTTAATTAATATTATTAATGGTATGATAATTAGGGATAAACTGGAGAAGACGCACATCAGCACCGTCAACCAGAGAAAACACTCCACACAATTGACTAACTGGAGATAACGCATCTCATTATTAAGCACCTGGAGATAGATCACCTTAAGTTAGGCTAAGTTAGGTTTGATTAAGCTAGTGTGGAGGATTTCCTATGTGTTATTGCCCTTCGATCTTATAACCCCCTAAATGTGGGTTGTCCATTGGGGAGGCTTGAACTCTCGGAACTAGGAGCTCTAGTACTCTTCATAGTTCCGAACTTACGAATCCATTCTAGGACACCTAAGCTAATATAATTTACTGTTTCAGATAGATTGTCATGTTCTGTATCTTCCTTTTCAGAATCCCTTTTAAGGGGCTTATCCTTGATATATTCTTCATATTTCCTTTCATATCTTCCAAATCTTTCTGTTAGCGTATGATGACATCTTTCTAAATAAGTAACAAGTTTCTCATCATCTTTGGCAAGTTCTGTTTGACACGGAACACAATCACGTTGAACCAATTCCCGAAGTCGTTGTAATACCTCAGGTTTAACCGACATATTGAGAAAGCAAATAGAACATAAGAAAACAACAAACAAATAGTTGATGCAATTTTATTATCAAAGAATCCACGATCTTCTTTATGCATCCACAATGCAACAAACATTCACTCTGTCTTCTTCTTCTTCCTCTATTTGCGTTCCCATTTTCATATGGGGTCGCATCTCTTCACTAGTCGTCTCCACTGGTTCCGGTCCATCACTTGCTCCTCCTCCAGCTGTCTCTCTCTGAGATCCTCCTTCAGTCGGTCCTTCCACCGTAGTTTAGGTCTTCCTCGTCTACGTCTGCCCTCCACGTCCATCTCCATCACTCTCACACCCACGTAGTCTTCTTCTCTCCTCTTCACATGACCGAACCACTGTAATCTCCTCTCCTGCGCTTTCGCCGACGCCTCCACCACCTTCACTGTACCTCTGATCTGGTCATTTCGTATCCTGTCCTCCCTCGTCACCCCACACATCCACCTCAGCATTTTCATTTCTGCGACATCTATCTTCCTTTCTTGAACCTTTTTCACCGGCCACGTCTCCGCACCGTACAGCAACGCTGGTCTCACAACTGACTTGTACACTTTTCCTTTCACTCTAGCACTGATTTTCTTGTCACATAGCACCCCTGATGTTCTCTTCCAGCTGTTCCACGCTACCTGGATCCTATGATCAATCTCTCTCTCTAGGTCTCCATCCTTCGTTACGTATCTCCATCCTTCGTTACGTATCTCCATCCTTCGTTACGTATCTCCATCCTTCGTTACGTATCTCCATCCTTCGTAAAGAGTATCAAAGGACAATCTTCCAAACTTTCAAGATAATAACATACAGTTATTTAATTCCGTCAATTATGACGTCAATTCACTATTTATCAATTAAGCGACACTGTTAAAACAGCAACGGTAAATGGAAAGTGAAATGGAAACCACACTGTTCTTCTAATAAAGGACACTGTGTACCTAGCAGTAGGTGGACAACTACCTTCTGTTTATTTACGTAAACAAAGGAATCAATACAACATTCTACACATCATTAAATGGGAAATATATAAACACACAAATCCCTAAAAACCACTGTTCACCCAGCCGAAATTGGGTACTAATTTCCAATTTACTTAATGGACGCTCAACTACGAAGGTATATTTCGTTTCCACAGCGAGTGACACACTTTACCCATGCGGTAAAAAGATTCTCTTATTTATTTCAACAACCACTTAAATTTCAAAGTTATATTCGCAATATTCATGCAAATACGTGCAATGCTCCTCTGTTTTTTCGCTGAAATGTGGACGATTTTAACCGTAGAGGTTTACACTAACTTCTTACAAGGCGGGAGTTTATCTAAAATGTACACTATTTTCACCATTACCACACCAATTCTCATCCAGTTCGAAGGACCAAAAACAGTGGAGGATTTCCTATGTGTTATTACCCTTCGATCTTATAACCCCCTAAATTCGGAAATCCTGACATGGCTTTGGTAGAGGCCTACATACAATCTCAAAATTAAATCCTCTACCAATAAAATATAGTTAATATTACATGCATAGATATACATGCAAATATATCATAAGGGGGTTTATGAAGTGCTGATATGTGAATATTTAAATAAACTCTCCTCACCTTAAATTAAAACTTCCTCATACAGAATACTAGATTTTCCAACATACGTTCTACCTACGAGTGTTCAATTAAATGAGCTCATTCTGTCCCTCACACGTAGTTATAAATATTGTTAGAAATAAGTTAAATCTGTACTCATCTCTCCGGAAAACCCAGATGTCGTCAACAATCACAGGACTCCGAATCAAACTTGAATATCTTGTGATCCACATATCTCTACCACGTTTTCTACTTGAGTGTCTCGTAACGCCTCACGAGAGCAATTAATTACTCATTATTAAATGTATATGCACCGTCAATGATCACGGTAGCAAATGTATTTCATAATTATTAATCATGACCGCTTTCACACATTATAATTACGTCACAAACATGAGTGTCTCGTAGCATCTCACAAGGACAACTAACTTTTTGTAAGAAAGTCTCACAAAACTCCCCTCGTTTGTAGGGGTCCTTGGTACTAGGACTAACTTGAGTTATGACTTGCTTACAGAGGTTCTTTGTTCAAGCAGGCGATGCAATAAGCGTTATCAAGGAGGTGCAGGGTTAAGGACTAAAATCCATTAGCGACTAACATTTCTTTCTCCAAGTCTTCTACAGCCAGCCTCCATAATAAACTACACATTATACATAAGAATATATATGTATACTTGGTAGAAATGAATAGGTATACATACTAAGTCTAAAAATGTACATACATGCACTTACATTACAATAAACGAAAGTATCATGCAAAACAACACTTACATATGTACGTAGAAATAAACTGTCTTGAAATATTTTCAAGACATCCTGGACCCCTCCAAAAAATAAAAAAAGGGGGGGTCTCCCCATCAGTACTGCAGTTTATCATCTATGATTAAGCTTGACGTTCAGATCTTTCATAATTTGATTATTCCTCTGTGTATACTTCTGACAACAGATATTCCCATGAGAGCTTTTCAGACCAAGCTCTCTGAATAAGAATTTTTCCTCTTCTTAGTAAGGGTGATATTAGACCTAAGGGGTCCAAAAATATACCCACCAGTGACAGAAGTTTATGTTTGGTCAACACATCTTCTCTAACCTTCAGACCTTTCAAAGGTAATTTGTCTGTATTAACATTCCAGATTAAACTAATGACTGTTTCTTTAGGAGATCTAGATTTTTCAGAAAGGCACTGATCCAGTACCCTTTGAAGTCTAGCATGAATTCCATGCTTGCAGTGATATTTCGCCCTTTGCCACTCTACATCTGCAGTATTGTATACATCTAACTATTTCTCTTCTCTGGTACAAGCATCCAACAAATTACTTACATGAACATTCTCCAATATCTCCTCCAACTGTTCTCTTAGAGACTTCATTTGTCCAAAGGTGCTCTGAAATATGTGTGGGAGAGGAATGTGAATAGGCTTCAAGGGAACAGAATCTGTAAAACTTCTAAGCGTAGTTTTATCTTCGTAATGCACTTCTTGCTTTACTCCAATACTCTCTGGCTCCCACAACTTATTAACAGGCTCTATGGCCTCTTCAATCAACAACTTATTAACAGGCTCTATGGCCTCTGCAATCAGCAACTTATTAACAGGCTATATGACCTCCTCAATCAACAACTTATTAACGGGCTCTATAGTCTCTTCAATCAACAACTTATTAACAGGCACTATGGCCTCTTCAATCAACATCTTATTATCAGGCTCTATCGCCTCTTCAATAAACAACTTATTAACTGGCTCTATGGCCACTTCAATCAACTCTTGAGTAGCTGCAGGAAAAAACTGCATTCCTACTCGCATAACAATATGGCTTTGCACATTATTGGGTTCATGTTGAGTATCACAAGGAATATGGCTATACAACATGACACCACCCGGTGTTTCCATTAAAGTATAGACATCCCACTTGTTAATACCACTAACAAACTGACTAAAATGTAAGGCACCAATAACAATGCCAATGTTATCAAGTACATCACTATCAATATCTTCATCGGCCAACTTGTGACCATTAGACTTTAACACATTTGCAGCCTTTGCTAATTCTGGAGTGTGGATGCTAATTACCATGTCATCAACTACGAGTAATTTAACTCTGGCTCTTCTTTTCCCCAATTTGATATTTACATTTACAACAGGGAAACTTCCTTTCTTCGTCTCAGAACGAAATGCATCAATACCAAGAGACATTTCATCTACTGGGATTAATTTAAGCCTTTCAGCTAATTCCCTAGTTATGAATGAACACTGGGAACCTGTATCAAAGAATAACCTAGTGTTTACACAAAGATTTCCCTTTGAACTGCTTATTTTTCCACTTGCAGTAGGCAAAGCACATGAAGGTAAACTCGGCTTCACCATTTGCCTTTGTACTGCATTCATAGTCATCACACTAACGTGTTTCTTGTCTTTTTCTGAGTCAGAATGTTCTTGCGCATTGCTTGACTCATCTGACTTGGAACCATTTCCTGACTGTTCATTCAGAAATGTAGGTTCTTCAAACCTTCTACGAAATTTTGACTCTTGTTCATAATACAAGGCTGCATGATGACCATTTTTCTTACACTTCTTACAGTTTAACTGAGTGTAACATTCATTTGCATAATGCCCTGACTGAGTACATCTCAGACATTTGTTATTGTCACTCAATTTGTCTCTGCATTCGTTTATACTATCTACTTTATTACACTGTTCAGTAGTCTCCGTGACAAAATGGTAGCGGCTGTGACTCTGAGGCGGCAGGAGTTCGTGACGTAAAACTGAATCCTATCCAATCCTACTTTATTACAATGTTCAGACTTATGACCTTGCCAACCACAGAATACACATTCTGATTTACTATTTAATCCTTTTGAAACAGAGCCATAATTACCTACATTCTTTATATGGGACTGAATCTCATCTCTCTGTGAGGCTTGGATCTTTCCCTTTGTGTTATCTTTAGTGAAGTTGCCTTCTATATAATATACATATTTTCCCAGTTCCTTCAAGAGGGTTTCAAATGTAGGATATTTTGTGTCTGTTATCATGCTAATCCAGTTCTCCACATCTTCTGGTAATTTCATCATCACGAGTTCTGAAAACACCCAATCAGTGTTCTTCATGTCACTATAGTTTTTCAGACTTCAAGTAATGGCTTCTACTTCCTACTTGAACTTAAAAAGTGATGAATAATTAGAAGAGGGAGTTGGTATTTTTACCAATTTCCTATTTAAATTTCGTACAATTCTGTCCTTGCTGGCATAAACAGCTTGTAGCTGTTGAAGGCATTCATCATAACTCTCACTAGCAAAAGGATATCCCTTTATGGTGTCTTTTGCATTTCCTTTAAGGGCATTTCTTAAGATGGTAAACTTTGTCATAGTTGCCATGGAATTACTATGTACTAAACTATCAAATGTATCCCAAAACTTGTTCCATTCATCATAGTTTCCACAGAACTGTGGTAGTTTTACTTCAGAAAAATTAGGTGTGGGTTGTCCACTGGGGAGGCTTGAACTCTCGGAACTAGGAGCTCTAGTACTCTTCATAGTTCTGAACTTACGAATTCGTTCTGGGACAGCTAAGCTAATATAATTTACTGTTTCAGCTAGATTGTCATGTTCTGTATCCTCCATTTCAGAATCCCTTTTAAGGGGCTTATCCTCGACATATTCTTCATATTTCCTTTCATATCTTCCAAATCTTTCTGTTAGCGTATGATGACATCTTTCTAAATAAGTACCAACAAGTTTCTCATCATCTTTGGCAAGTTCTGTTTGACACTGAACACAATCACGTTGAACCAATTCCCGAAGGCGTTTTAATGCCTCAGGTTTAACCGACATATTGAGAAAGCAAATAGAACATAAGAAAACAACAAACAAATAGTTAATGCAATTTTATTATCAAAGAATCCACGATCATCTTTATGCATCCACAATGCCAACATTCACTCTGTAAAGAGTATCAAAGGACAATCTTCCAAACTTTCAAGATGATAACATACAGTTATTTAATTCCGTCAATTATGACGTCAATTCATTATTTATCAATTAAACGACACTGTTAAGTCAGCAACAGTAAATGGAAAGTGTAATGGAAACCACACTGTTCCTTTAATAAACGACACTGTGTACCTAGCAGTAGGTGGGTCACTACCTTCTGTTTATTTACGTATACATAGGAATCAATACAACATTCTACACATCGTTAAATGGGAAATATATAAACACACAAATCCCTAAAAACCACTGTTCACCCAGCCGAAATTGGGTACTAATTTCCAATTTACTTAATGGACGCTCAACTACGAAGGTATATTTCGTTTCCAAAGCGAGAGAAACACTTTACCCATGCGGTAATAAGATTCTCTTATTTATTTCAACAACCACTTAAATTTCAAAGTTATATTCGCAATATTCATGTAAATACTTACAATGCTCCTCTGTTTTTTCGCTGAAATGTGGACGATTTTAACCGTAGAGTTTTACACTAACTTCTTACAAGGCGGGAGTTTATCTAAAATGTACACTATTTTCACCATTACCACACCAATTCTCATCCGGGTCGAAGGAACAAAAGCTGTGGATGATTTCCTGTGTTAAAGTTAAAGCTTGCTGGTGTTTCAGTTCCGATATCCATCTGAGATGCTTCTCGGAACGTCAGCCGAGGCAAGCCCCGACCCCCCCACTGTGGTGCCCATCCACAGCAAGTAACCTTCCCAGTAAACAGCTTAAACTCTCGGTCCTGAGCGGGAACCGATCTGTCGACCTCGCGAATGCGAGGCCAGCGCGTTACCACTGTACTAGCCAGAAGGCGTATTACCCTTCGATCTTATAACCCCCTAAGTTCGCAAATCCTGACATGGCTTCGGTAGAGGCCTACATACGATATCAAAATTAAATCCTCTACCAATAAAATATAGTTAATATTACATCCATAGATATACATGCAAATATATCATAAGGGGGTTTATGAAGTGCAGATATGTGAATTATTAAATAAACTCTCCTCACCTTAAATTAAAACTTCCTCATACAGAATACTAAATTTTCCAACATACGTTCTACCTACGAGTGTTCAATTAAATGAGCTCATTCTGTCCCTCACACGTAGTTATAAATATTGTTAGAAATAAGTTAAATCTATACTCATCTCTCCAGATGTCGTCAACAATCACAGGACTCCAAATCAAACTTGAATATCTTGTGATCCACGTATCTCTACCACGTTTTCTACTTGAGTGTCTCGTAACACCTCCGTCAATGATCACGGTAGCAAATGTATTTCATAAATATTAATTACGACTGCTTTCATGCATTATAATTACGTCACAAACATGAGTGTCTCGTAGCATCTCACGAGGACAACTAACTTTTTGTAAGAAAGTCTCACAAAACTCCCCTCGTTTGTAGGGGTCCTTGGTACTAGGACTAACTTGAGCAATGACTTGCTTACAATGGTTCTTTGTTCAAACAGGCGATGCAATAAGCATTGTCAAGGAGGTGAAGGGTTAATGACTAAAATCCATTAGCGACTAACATTCCTTTCTCCAAGTCTTCTACAGCCAGCCTCCATAATAACTACACATTATACATACGAATATACATGTATACTTGGTAGAAATGAATAGGTATACATACTAAGTCTAAAAATGTACATACATGCACTTACATTACCATAAACGAAAGTATCATGCAAAACAACACTTACATATGTACATAGAAATAAACTGTCTTGAAATATATTCAAGACAGCTAGGTTATGTTAGGTTAGGCTATTTTAGGTTAGGTTATCTCCCATTGGCCAATCATGAGGAGTGCTCTCTCGAGTTGACAGCATTGAGGTGTGTCTTCTCCAATTTATTCGATGATTAGTTTGAGCCTAATTTTATTTAAACTGTGAATTGGAGGTATCAACCAATTGTCAAAATGGAACCGTTCTCCTGTAAACTTAATTTTAAGCTATTAAGTATATTAGCTATTAAGAATGAGTTTCTGTCATTATTTTTCCTCTTTACAGCTACTCAAAATTTATAAAGGTTTTATCCGTCCCTGCTTAGAATACTGCTTACACATCTGGGGTGCCTCCTCTTATACTTATCTCCTTGATAAGGTTGAATCTAAGGCAGTCAGACTCAGTAATGATCCTTCTCTTACTTCTAATCTGGATTCTCTCTCTTTTCGCCATAAGGTATCTTCCCTTTCTATTTTCTATCATTACTACTTCCATCGCTGATCTGATGAGTTGGCGAATTGCATCCCTCCCCCACTGCCATGGCTGCATAACACTTGCCAAGTGGCCTCATCTCACAGGTACTGTGTGGAGATTTGTAGCTCGCGAATTGGTCGGTGCAGCGACTGCTTCTTCCCATCTACCTTCAGACTCTGGCACTCTCTTCCTCCTTCTGTCTTTCCTAATTCTTATGACCTATCATCGTTCAAAAAGCAGATCTATCATCATCTCTTAGCCTAGTCCTCCATATCTCTGGGTCCTCTGTACTTTAACTGCTTTTTTTCTGTCTGTCGTTTTCCTTTGTGTGATATAACCTCATATTTGCCTTGTCCTTAACCTTTTTCTTTTCCTTCATCTTGGTGTTTTCTTGTGCCCTGGCTTTTATTGATGAGGGCAGTTTTTGTTTATCCCGGTGTCACACTCATAAAAAAAAAAAAACTATATTTTCACTTGGATTATTTACCTTTCGTAGGTAATGTCAGTCAGCTTTGCAAATGTCATGAGTGTTGCCAATGTTCTATACTGTAATAGTGTGTAATATTCTTTATTTCATTAATTTATTTTTACTTTCTTATATTTAACATATATTTTATTGCATCTTACTAATAATTTTATTTTCTTATGTCAGTTACTGTGAGAGTTGAGGTATAAGTATTTATTATTTGTTTCTTATTATTTATTCTGATTGCTTTCTTATTTGTATTTATTTGCCATTAAATAGAGTTTAATTCTCTGGTTTTGATATTCTTGTACTTATACTTGATTCGTCTATTGCTGATGCCCGGATGAGTGGCTTGGTTTTTGTTTATACCAGCTTCAAGAATAAAGCCCAAAATTTTATTCTATATTTCATTTGACCCTAGCATAAAATTAATAGACTTAGGACCCAATATTTTTGGCGACGAGCCATCTGGATTGAATCTCAATGCTTTGAAGCTGTTTTTGACCGATTATGACGTCCGATTTTCAAGAGATAAGTAGGATTTCTAATACCTATGCTAGGCTATTGGTAGGTGTGAAACTGGCAAATTTTTGATAGGCTATCCTATGCTGCCTATTGTTCCCGTTAGTCTAGTAGCTCTACGTGGATTGAGGTAATGAAGATTGGCTTTTGTTGTTTTTGAAAAACACTTCATCTATTACCTAGACTAAGCTAACCATTGCTAGCACCAATGCAAAAATTGAGCCTTTTAATCCCAAACTAATGAACTTTGATGTGTGGATGTCCATGCTTGAGGCACATTTTGCCCACAGTAGCATAACTGAAAGTGCTGGAAAGAAAAATTGCTTGCTTGTTTCACTAGGAAGTGAAGTATATAGCACTCTAGCTAGTCTGTGTGCCCCAGATATGCCTCATCTGAAGAATTTTTTTGATTTAGTGGAGATTTTGGAAGGACATTTTATTGTCAAGCCTTCTTATCACAGAAGCTTAATGCAATTTCAGCAAAGAAAAAATTATCTTGATGAAAATCTGCGTAATCTTTATGCTGATCTCAAAGCACTTGCCAAAGACTGTAACTTTGGCAATCAGTTTGATGCTAGGGTTTGCTATCAATTGTTTATGGCTATTGAATCAGAAGTATATTTTTCAAATTTAGCAGAGGAAAATCTAAACTTGCAAACTAAGACGTCTTCTGCCACATTGGACAGAATGTTAAATTTTGAAAAAGCTTTTTGTGGTGAAAAAATTCCTACTCAAGTGAATGCTTTGAATATTAATTCAAATAGGCCTACTCATACCCCTAATGGTAGAAAAGAGGCAAGTTGCCGACATTGTAGCTACCCTCACTGTAGTGATGATTGTCGTTTTTCTGATCTTTCTCGTTCAGTGTGTAACAAATTAGGACACTTGAAAAAAGTTTGTCATTTTAATAAGGAAATTTCCCAGGCTTCTAAGTTTTCTCAGAGTTACGAAAACCAAAAGTATGGTGAAGAAAAACAAAACAAAACAAAAAACAGCCATACTACTTTGTCAGAAAAAAAAACAGGAAGGGTAATAAAAAAGCTAATGCAGTTTTAGAAAAAACCCTACTTGAGGAATATAGGGATTGTAATCAGTTATTAAGTTTAAATGAATCTGCTCAAGTAGGGAGAATACAGGATTTTGAGAGTAGAAAATAACCCTACTGTAATAACCAAGATTAATTTACACTTAAATTGTAAAGAAATTCCATATGATGTAGATAGCGGCGCTGGAGTTCTACTTTAGGTTGCAAGTGGGTTCAATGCTTAGCTTTACCTGTGCAAAATTGTAATAAAAAACTAAAAGCTTATGGAAACAATCTTAATGTCATGGGTAAAGTTTATGTGAATGTTGTTTATTATGATTTCAGTATAAGACATGGATTTTATGTTGTTGACAAGTATAACTCAAACTTGTGTGATTACCGAATTGTGATTACCTACTTGTGTTTACGGGAAAGAGCCCAAAGCTCGTATCTTCCCGTCACCTGATCGGTTCCATTTTATACTTAGTGATACTTATCATACCTGTCCTTAAAACTATGGATTGGGATAGCATTAACTACCTCCTCGCTTAGCCAATTCCAATTATCAACTACTCTTACACTGAAAAATTATTTCCTTACATCCTGCAAAGAAGTTTTCTTACCAAGCTTCAAACTATGACCTCTAGTTCTAGAGCCAGCCATATCAAAATATCGATCCCTATCCACTCTATCATAACCATGAAGGAATTTAAAGACTGTCACCATATCCCCCCTCACTCTTCTAGCTTGAGTGATGGTAAGTCTAATTCCCTCAGCCTCTCATCATAACTGAGATTGCGTATTTCTGGCACCAGTTTCGTGGCATGTCTTTGAACTTTTTCAAGCTTAGCTATGTGCTTTTTCAAGTGCGCATTCCAAAAGGGGGCTGCATATTCCAGTTTTGGCCTCACATAGGTTACATAAATATTTCTGAACATTTCCTTGTCCATGTGCCTGAAGGCTACCCTTACATTTGATAAGAATGAATATGCTGCCCTTACTATGCCATTTATATGTATTTCTGGAGACAAATCTGCCAGTATGTTTACTCCTAGATCTCTCTCATTTTCTGTCTCTTGAAGTTGTACTCCAGCCACCGAGCAGTCAAGCTTGGGCCTTCTTGCACTTGTACCCATTCTCATTACCTTACATTTTGAAGTATTGAATTTCATTAGCCACTTTTCTGACCACTCATGCAGATTATTTAGATCCTCCTGAGGTTCTCTACCATTGTTCTCGTTTTTTACTTTCTTCACAATCTTTGCATCATCTGCAAACATATTCATGAATGAATTTACAGACTCTGGTAGGTCATTTACATATACAAGGAACAAAAGTGGCCCTAAAACTGAACCCTGTGGAACTCCACTACTAACTCTTCTCCATTCAGACACTGAGTGTCTTACTCTAACCCTCTGTTCCCTTCCTTCTAAGTAAGTTTTTATCCATTCCAAAACATTTCCACCTATTCTAGCCATTGATTGCAGCTTCCTAATAAGTCTCCCATGTGGAACAGTGTCAAACGCTTTCTGGAAGTCTAGGAATATGCAATCTGCCCAGCCCTCTCTTTCCTGTAAGATTTGGCTTACCTCATCATAAAATTCTAATATGTTTGTTACTGTTGATCTACCTTCTCTGAAGCCATGTTGCCTCACTGACAAAAAGTTGAAGGATTCCAAGTGAAGAGAGATATGTTTCCTTAGTAGTTTCTCCATAACTTTGCAAACTATGCTGGTCAAGGAAACTGGTCTATAGTTCAGAGCCGTATCCCTCCTTCCCTTTTTGAAGATAGGTATCACATTTGCTTGTTTCCAGCATCCTGGAATCTCCCCCGACTCCAGTGACTCCTTAAATATGATACTTAGTGCCACTGATATTGTGTTTGCGCATTTTTTAAGCACATGAGGGGATATGTCATCAGGACCTGTAGCTTTATGAACATCTAAATCCATCAGCACTTTGCATACCTCTGTGGCTGTATTGTTGATGTTCTCTAATACCGGCCCTTGAGCTTCTATCACTGCAATCTGAGGGGGTGGGGTATTTTCTACTGTAAATACTGACTGAAACTCCTTGATCAATTCTTTGCAGATCTCTTCATCCATCTCAGTGATGCTTCCATCCGCTCTCTTTAGCCTTAAACCTGTTCTTTTACCTTCAGTTTTCCTCTGATAAAGCTGTGGAAAAGCTTGGGATTTTCTTTAGCCTTCCTGGTGATGTCCCTCTCATAGTCTCTCTCTGCCTCTCTCCTTTTACTTAGGTAGTCATTTCTTGCTCTTTTGTAGGTTTGCCAGGCATTTATGTTTTTTCTCCTCCTATACCTTTTCCAGCATTTGTCTCTCCACTCCTTAGCTCTTTTACACCCATTATCGAACCATTTCTCTCTGGCATGAATTACACCTACTTTGGTGACAGGTATGCAGCAATCTACTATCTTCCCATATTTCTCACAAAAGATGTCATACATTTCTTGTACAGATTTGTTGTAAAATAAGGTTCTCCAGTCAATAACTGCAAAAAGCTCATTCATTTTGATGTAACATCCTTTCGGATAGTTCCTCCTCATGTCCTCAGTGCCTCTACTCTCAGGAAAAATATCTTCAATAATATACTCCATAAACAACACACAGTGGTCACTCTTTCCAATTGGTGGTTCATACTCAATTTTTTCAATATCCAACACATTATCTGTGAACACTAGATCAAGTAGTGATGGCTCATACCCACCCCTGGCCCTCGTTGGTTCCATTACATGTTGGTGTAGGAAATTCCCTTGTACGCAATCTAGAAATCTTGCCCCGAATGAGTCCTCACCACTGTGTGGGTCAAGATTTATCCAATCTAGCTCTTTATGATATAAGTCTCCCATAATCAAAATCCTACATTTTTTTTCCCGTGCCATGTTAACAACTGAGTTTATGACTTCAATAGTACCTATATGACTTTCCTCATAAACTTCAAGCCTATTTTGGTTCCTTGGTGGGTTGTATACAACAGTTATTATAATGCTCTCTGACCCAGTATTTATGCGAGCAACAAGAAATTCCTTGAACTCACTTTCTATAGCCAAGTTTATTTCTTCAACTTGAATCCTTTCACTTATGAGCAGTGCTATCCCTCCACCAGTCCTCTCAGATCTTTCAACCCTTAGTATTCTGAAGCCCTTAGGAAAAACTGTGACACTGTTTATGTCCTCACTCAACTTAGTCTCTGTAATTGCTTGATTTAATTGCTAGATTTAATGTCTAAGATTGGAACTGCTTTGACAGGTGTTGCTGATTGTGAAAATAAAATAATAATCAGTGCAATGGCTGCTAGAGCTCAGCTAGATAAATTTTCAGCTGATTAAAAATTGCCAATTACGAGCATAGTAGCTAAGCTTAATCTTAAAGGTAATGCAGTACCAACATTTCAGAAGGCTAGAACAGGGTCATTTCATTATACGAAATTAGTAGAGGATATTTTAGATAAATTGGTTTCTGATGACATTATAGAGCCAGTAATTGGGCGGCTCTCATTGTTCCAGTATTAAAAGCAGATAAGAAATCTATGAGGATTTGTGGAGATTTTAAAGAGTTGAATCAAAAGATTGTGATAAATTATCCACTTCCAAGGGTAGATGAGATTCTGTCAGTACTTGGCAAGAGTAAAATATTTTCTAAAATTGATCTTGAAAATGCATACTTTCAATTACCAATTGATGATGAAAGCCAAAAGCTTCTTGTAATAAATACTTATAAAGGTCTTTTTAAATATAAAAGACTTCCTTTTGGTTTGGCATCATCACCAGCTATCTTTCAAAGATTTATTTCTCAGATTTTGATGAATATTGATGGTGTTGTAGCCTTTTTAGATGACATTCTTATTGGAGGACAAACACAAAACGAGCATGATGAAAGACTATACAGAGTTTTGAGGGAATTCCAAAAGCACAATATAGCTATAAATAAAAAGAAAACTTTTTGAATACTGATTCTCTTGAGTACTTAGGCTATGTCATTTCTGGTGTTGGTATTAAACCATCACCCAAAAAACTTGAAGCTATTTTGGAAACACCCCCTCCAAAGTCTGTCGCTGGTGTACAATCCTTTTTGGGTATGGTTACCTATTATAGCAAAAAATTTTTCTAGTACTTTGTCTCCGTTACATGATTTGTTGAAGAAAGGTGCCAAATTCAAATGGTCATCTGTGGAAGCTAATGCTTTCAGTAAGGTCAATGCAGAGTTATCCAAGTCAGAATTTCTTGCTAATTTTGATGGAATTCATCCAGTAATTGTAGAAGTAGATGATGCAGTTTTTGTCAAAAATTATGGTCAAGGTAAGCCTTGGTTAGAAGGTAAAATCTTAGAAGTACTTTGTGTTCATAATTACAAACTACAACTTAAAAGTTTTGGCAATATTGGTTGGAAAAGACATTCAGACTATCTTATGCCTAGATTTACTCCTAGTGTAGAAGAATGCATTTTTCCCAGTAATAATCCGAATTGTGGTGGTAGTTGTAAGCCAATTTTGCCTTCTATTCCAACTAGTCAAATTCTGATGTGATTAATGAAGCAGAGAGTAATGCTATAAATCCTAATAGCATAGTTGAGAGTTCTGATAACTCCATGCATGCTCCCATGACAGAGTCAGTACCAGTACCTTTTCACAGGTCTGATAGACCTATAAAACCGCCAGAGCGGTTATATTTGTAAAGTAGGTATATATTCAAAGTTAACTAGTATTATGATTATAACCACTTGAATATTTTGAAAATAAAATTTGATTTTTTTTTTCTATGGGAAAAGGAAATGTGAGAGTTGAGGTATAAATATTTATTATTGTTTCCTATTATTTATTCCGATTGCTTTCTTAATTGTATTCATTTCCTATTAAATAGAGTTTAATTCTCTTGTTTTGATATTCTTGTACTTATACTTGATTCATTTATCGTTGATGCCCGGATGAGTGGCTTGTTTTGTTTATACCAGCCTCAAGAATAATGCCCAAAAGTTTATTCTATATATTAGTTGACCCTAGCATAAAATTAATAAACTTAGGACCCAATAGTTATGTATACATATTGTAACGTACATTATTTGTAATAATAGTTACATAAGTATTCCAGATTGGCATGCTGATGAAAATTTATACAATATATATAAAGCAGAACACATCAACAAATGTGTAATTATATGCAATATATTAAGTAAAAAACACATCAAACAATTTTTGTTCAATTAATTTTCATGTCAGGAGATGAGAATGATAGAGATATAACAAAAGAGGAGGTATGCTTGACAATGACAGCAATGAAAGCAGGAAAGCACCAGGGAGAGAAGGGTGTCATGCTGAACGCTTGTCAAAAGGTGGGGAGGCATTAGTAGAATGGATGGTTAGGTTGTTGAATGTATGCCTCAGGAAAGGGAGGGTCCCAGGTGATTGGAGGAGTGCATGTGTAGTTCCACTTTACAGAGGGAAGGGAGATAAGTATGAGAGTAATAGTTTTAGGGGAATTAGTTTGTTGAGTGTAGTTGGTAAGGTATATGGAAAAATGTTGAGAGAATTAGGAAAGGTATCGAGAGACTGATTGGGAAAGAACAGTGTGGGTTCAGGAGAGGAAGGGGATGCGTGGATCAGGTGTCTGCGGCAAGACAGGTGTGTGAGAAATTCTTGGAGAAAGGTAGGGATACTTTATGGGCCTTTATGGATTTAGAGAAAGCGTATAACAGGGTAGATAGAGAGGGGTTGTGGAGGGTGTTGCGACTGTATGAAATAAGTGGAAGTTTGTTGAATGTGGTGAGGAGTTTTTACATGAATAGTAGAGCATGCATGAGAGTTGGGGATGGTATGAATGACTGTTTTGAGGTGAATGTTGGGTTACATCAAGATTGTGTAATGTCACCATGAATGTTTAATGTGTATATGGATGGAGTGGTAAGGGACGTAAATGAAAGAGAATTAGACAGAGGCTTGGAACTAGTGGGTGAGGATGGAAGGTTGTGGAAATTGAGTCAGTTGCTATTTGCAGATGATACTGTACTAGTGGCTGATACTGAACATGAATTGAATCATTTGGTGACTGAGTTTATTGGTGTGTGTGAAAGAAGGATGATGCGGGTGAATACTGGTAAAAGTATAGTCATCAGAGGCACGAGGAGTGTTAATGTTGGCAGAATGACTGTAGGTGTGAATGGAGAGTTGCTTGAAGAAGTTGAGAGTTTTAAGTGATTACCTAATTGTGATTACCTAATTGTGTTTATGGGGAAAGAGCCCAAAGCCCATATCTTCCCGTCTCCTGATCGGTTCCATTTTCTACTTAGTGATACATATCATACCTGTCCTTAAAACTATGGATTGAGATAGCATTAACTACCACCTCGCTTAGCAAATTCCAGTTATCAACTACTCTTACACTGAAAAAGTATTTCCTTACATCCTTACATCCACTCATGCAGACCATTTAGATTTTCCTGAAGTTCTCTACCATTGTTCTCGTTTTTTACTTTCTTCACAATTTTTGCATCATCTGCAAACATATTCATGAATGAATTTACAGACTCTGGTAGGTCATTTACATATACAAAGAACAAAAGTGGCCCTAAAACTGAACCCTGTGGAACTCCACTACTAACTCTTCTCCATTCAGACACTGGGTGTCTTACTCTAACCCTCTGTTCCCTTCCCTCTAAGTAAGTTTTTATCCATTCCAAGACATTTCCACCTATTCAAGCCATTGTTTGCAGCTTCCTAATAAGTCTCCCATGTGGAACAGTGTCAAACGCTTCCTGGAAGTCTAGGAATATGCAATCTGCCCAGTCCTCTCTTTCCTGTAAGATTCGGCTTACCTCATCATAAAATTCTAATAAGTTTGTTACTGTTAATCTACCTTCTCTGAAGCCATCTTTGCCTCACTGACATAAAAACTGGTCAATAGTTCACAGCCGTATCTCTCCTTCCCTTTTTGAAGATAGGTATCACGATTGCTTGTTTCCAGCATCTTGGACTCTCCCCTGACTCCAGTGACTTTTTAAATATGATACTTAGTGCCACTGATATTGAGTTTGCGCATTATCTGGGGTTGCATGTATCAAGGATTGACCAAGTGGATGTAGAGGTAAATCACAGAGTGAAGGGAGCAAATAAATGTCTAGGTGGTTTGAAAAGTATAACAAGCAGTAAATATTTGGGAATGCATGCAAAGAGAATCATATATGGTGTGATTGTGCGGACAGCATTGTATGGAGCAGAGACTTGGAATTCAAGAGAGGATGAAAGGGGATGAATGTAATGGAGATGAGGTGTTTGAGAGGTATGATTTGTGTATCTAGAATACATAGAATAAGAAATGAGGATGTCAGGCAGAGAACGGGTGTTGGAATGCAGCTGTCGGATAGGTTAGATCAAAGAGTGTTGAGATGGTTTGGACACATGGAAAGGATGAGTGATGAATGAATGGTGAAGAAAGTGTGGAGTAGAAGTGATTGTAGTTAGGTCAAGAGGGAGACCGAGAATGAGATGGATGGATGGCGTGAAAAGAGCACTGAATGCACATGGAATGTCAGTGGAACAGGGAAGAGTGTTTGCAAGAGATAGGAATGAGTAGGGGAAGATTGTGCATATATGACACAGCCCAAAGGGATTTCTTGCACCTGGTAGCTCAGTGAACAGTGGTGGATGGGTGTGAGGGGAGTTGCCATGTGATGAAGAGGTGGGGTAAACCAACTGCGACTGTTGGGTCTCTTTGTAGAATATCCTTGCCTGCCTACCTTGTGGATGTCCTAAGCAGTGTGGAAGGGGGAGATGTGGCAACCCTTTATCCCCAAGGAACTGAGAGGAGTGGTTGAGGTGTGTGTGGATCGTGGTGAATGCAAGTATTTTTGGCTCAGCCCCCCCCCCCTTTATGCATGTGTATATGTACTTTTCATTTTTTATATTTATAAATTTGTTTTTATTTCTAATCTCCCCTTTTAACCTGCCTTCCTGGTGGTCCCCTAGGGGTTAAAAGCATGCTTGCGGTGCCATCACTTCTCCCTTCTTCACCATTATCCTATCCCAACCTTCCTCTTCCTTAACCAAGGCATCTCGTCAAAGGTCTGTAGGGGACTACCAACCCCAGGTGGAGCATTTTGATATTTTCTCTCATCTTTACAGCTACACTTCAGTTCCAGATGATTTCACCAATGGGCCCACCATGGCCTGTCCACCCTCCTGGGTGGATATCTATAACTAGTACTACTATAAAACAATTTTTGTGTTCTTCTCCAAATCCTTCCCATCCCATTTCCCCCCTCCAGCGATGACACCCTGAATAGGGCTAATGAAAGCTCACTTGAAGCCATCACAAATCCCCCCCTCTATCCTTTCCCAGTTATTAGACAACAGATGATGAGTAACCACTAGTTGGGTACTAGTAAGCAATTAATAATGGTTGGCTTCTTATTAACCCAACAACAAAAAGGTTGCCAGATCTTACTGTGGTTATTCCACTGGAGTTGGTGACCTTTACGGAGGAACATACGGCACACATGATTGTGTGTTTGGCCACACAATCATGCCTTAATGGACTAAATACGGTGTACTTAACTGTACATTTGACTCCCCAAGATTTCCAGTACACCTTTATACCCTTGAACATGGTGGCCTTTACGGAGGAACATACGGCGCACATGACTGTATGTTTGGCCAAATCTTGCCTTAACGGACTAAATATGGCGTACTTATCTGTACGTTTGCCTTCCAAAAAGCTCCAGTACTTCCTTATACCCTTGGAGTTTTTGGCCTTTATAGAACAACATACGACACAAATAATTGTGTGTTTGGTACCTCTTGCCTTAGCGGACTAAAAATGCTGCACATTATTGTGTAATTACCTAATTGTAATTACTTAATTGTGTTTACGGGAAAGAGCCCAAAGCTCGTATCTTCCCGTCTCCTGATCGGTTCCATTTTATACCTAGTGATACTTATCATACCTGTCCTTAAAACTATGGATGAGATAGCATTAACTACCTCCTCGCTTAGCGAATTCCAATTATCAACTACTCTTACACTGAAAAAGTATTTCCTTACATCCTGCAAAGAAGTTTTCTTACAAAGCTTCAAACTATGACCTCTAGTTCTAGAGCCTGCCATATAGAAAAATCAATCCCTATCCACTCTATCATAACCATGAAGGAATTTAAAGACTGTCACCATATCCCCCCTCATTCTTCTAGCTTCGAGTGATGGTAAGTCTAATTCCCTCAGCCTCTCATCATAACTGAGATTGAGTATTTCTGGCACCAGTTTCGTGGCATGTCTTTGAACTTTGTTTGGTGCATTATAATTCCATTTCTCTAACCCAACTGTGTAGCCCTCCATAGTGGCATAGAGACCCAAGTGAAAAGGAAAGACTGAAATTTCCACTTGTGAGCTAGCTGAGTGCCGATGGCTTGCAAACCCAAGAGGATAGGATAAATTGAAATTCCCGCTTGTGAAGTTTATAATGGCTACATCTACATATTTGGAAGTGATTCTTCGTGCTAGTTATGATATCCCAGCATTCTTAGTGGATAACGTGACAGTGTGGTTCCTTGTTGAAAATGAAGCTTCTAAATTTCATTGCTGTTTTCAATGCTTCTCACCAACAGTGTTGTCAGTGCTAATTGAAAGCGTATTTGAAAAGAATAATTATACAGAACACAAAGACAGAGTGCTCTCCAGATATAAAAAAACAAACATAGAACTATTCGAAATTCATTATTTAAAACAATGTTTACAGAAAAAACATAATTATTTTTGGACAAAATAAGATCCAAGGCTGCTGAATATAATATACTTGAAGAATTGTATAGACAGAAATTCATTAGCTCAGTGCCTCTTAATATGGATGCTATACTCACTACTAATAGCTCTGCTTCCGTTGATGAATTGGGTAAAATAGCTGATATGATATCCCCATGACAAAACCATATGAACTTTACAACTTCCTCCCTCTTGAGCTAATCTGACTGTCACAAAAATGGATACTCCTGCACACTGGCCTTTGGGACTAAGACCAATCAGTGTTCATGTCATTTACAGTGTTGCAGCATGCACTTGCAAATCATGGTGTTATTGGCCAGCAAAATCAGTGTACAAATATTTACTACTTCCTGCCCGTCATCTCCAGCTCCTTCAAATTTGAGAAGCTTAAGTCAGCAGATCAGTGTATATGCAGTCTTTGCCTTGCATCTTCTATTGGTATCCACATTAATTTTGGATCACAAGTAGAGTTCATTGTAGACACATGGCAGCTAAATAATATTTGCGACCTAGTGTTGTCGCCATGTCTGCTGCAAACAGTGAAACCATGTCATGTTTTGGTGAGATTTCAAGAGACATTGCTATCCTTTGCTTGAGAAGAACTTTCTACTGGAATTTTGTGGTAGCATCAGTTACTCGAGTCTGTTTCCAGCTCCAGTAGTGATAGGACCTGTCTAAGTATCTCTGTTCTCTTTTCGTCCTCTCTCACGAGAGCCAGTAAAAGAAGCAAAGATTGTTTTTGTTTTGGTTTGTGTTCCCGTTTTTGTTTTAGTGAAAACAAGTGACTGTGTGTGTGTGTCATATACCCCAAATATTTCTGCCTGCTCTCCTCTCTCCTTTATAAGAGCTGGGAAGAAAAAGGTTTCTAATTTGTTTTTATCTCTTTTGTGATAGGTAGTTGAAGCCTCTTCCTATCAGTGAAGTGAATTTCTCCTCCTCCACTCCATCCTTGATCTGAGGTGGAAGTTTCTACAAGGAAAAAACCAACTTAAGTATCTCTGTTTTCTTTTCTTCCTCACTCACGAGAGCCAGAGAGAAACAGAAAGATTGCCTTTTTTTGTGTGCTTTTGTGTTGATTTGTTTAGTTGAACACTCATTATTGTGTGTTCCATAATTCTATTGAAAGTGTTCAAATTTCAACCTTGCATTTATTCTGTTTGCTTTTCCCTCTCTTTAGAGAGCTGGGAAGAGAAATAAAAAGACCACGTGGTGCTGAGCATACTGTGTGGTGTGTCTCGTAACCAAAGTGATCCGTTGCGTAATTTCTGTTTGCACTCTCCTCTCCCACGAGAGTTGGGAAGAAAGACAGAAGACTGTTTTAGTGATAAGTGTTGTAGTGTTCCAATTAAATGAAGTGATCCAGCCACAAGGCCCGTATATTTTATAAAACGAAATTGACAAACAGTGCAAGTGATAAATCTTTAGTGAAAACTGTGATATCCATGACTAGTTGTTAGTCATGGCCTCTGCCGCTTCTCCTGCTCCCCCCCCAGAGGGGGAAATTGAACTCAACCCCCCTGAAGAGGGGTGGACGGTTGTGGGAAAGAAGAGGCCAAGGACGGCCTCTGGCAGTAGCCAGGAGAGTGCTGCTGCCCCAGTTCCCCCCCCCAGCCCCAAAGACCGATAGAGAGCCATATCAAAGTTCAAAGTTCAGACTCCTTCCACTAAAGAGGCATATGACCAAATCAGAGAGTTGGAAGACCGACTCACCGAGTTTGGCTGCAAAATTAAGCCTAATGTACAGGGTGAATTTATCATTCACCCATTCTCAGCAGAAGCCGCAGAGAAGATCCGCAGCCTCAACTCACCTCACTTAACAGAGATGAACCCTGCCCAAAAAATAAGGAAATACATCCTCATTGGCTTCCCTGTTGCTTGGTCAGTTGACCTGCTAACCAAGCAAACGTATATTATGGCTGCCTCACGTTGCTCCTCCAAAATAGAGGGCCAAACCGCCCCTCAAAGCAAGTTCTGGTCCACATCTGTGGTCCACCCCCTTCGCAAGTAAACCACGGCATCTGGGGCAAATTCAACATAAAAGACTACACTCCTGAACCACTGAGATGTTCCCGGTGTCAAAGATTTGGGCACCATAGAAATACTTGCCATCTCCCAGAGAGATGTGCAATCTGCAGTGGGAGACATTCCACTGACCGCTGCCTCAATAAATTCAAGGCCAATGAAGCAACAGTTGCCAAGTGCCCAAACTGTAAGGGAAACCATCACGCATGGAACAACTGCTGCCCAGAAAGGCTGAAGAGGATTCCTCAAAGAGTCCCTCCCTCTGCCCCTATCACCAATCACACCACCTCCAACTTCACCCCAGCTCCTTCCCCCACCTCCAATCCTTGGCAAAGGCCCCTTCCTGCCCCACTCACACCTAACCTCCCCACCCAAAACCCACCACACAACACCATGTAAAGTCTGATCCTGTGATAACATATCTTGGTTAGCAAGTAAGTTTATCAGTTAAGAAGAATATATAGCAGAAACAGGTGGGTGTCTCCTCAGACACAAATTTGAATTTTCCTTCAGGTTTGACTTTTGTTTTTGTTTCATTTTTTTCTTTTTCTTTTTATCCTCAAATTACCATAGTCAAATTTTTAAGTTAAGATGTGTGTTACCAGAAAAGAGATAAATTGAGTCACTAAATAGCACTTATATGGAGATATGAAAATTCTGTATGAAGCTTAAATAAAAGTTTTTCTCTTTTTTTTTCTTTCTCTTCTTCTTTCTATATTTTGTGAGAGGGAAAACATAAAAATGAGGCCATCTCTGTCCCAAACCTCTCCCACCCATGGGTTGGGAGGAGGGGTAGCTATTAGGAGACTAAAACAGAAAATCAAGGATTTAGAGGCAGTGGTTATAAGCCTTGATGATAAAATTCGGAATATGGATAGAGAAATGAAAGAGAATGAAACACTCAGAGAGGAAATAAGATTTTTGGAGGAAGCAAATAAAGCACAAGGGCAGGAGAGAAAGGAACTAGAAAAACGAATAAAGAAGCTGGAAGGGGAAAAGAGTGAACTAGAAACCAGAATTTCTAAACAAGAAGATAAAAACAAACAGCTGAGAGAGACGAGATTGCAGCTTGGAATGTTCAGATTAAGGAAAACATTGAACAGTTTAGAAAAGAGTTCCAGGAGCTGAATATGGAAATTATGCCATGAAAACTTCCTTTGCTGATGCACTAAAGGGGAATGTGGCAGTAAAAGAGGCTGTATAGGTGGTGGCACTGGAAAACATACAAACAGTTGACTATAAAGAGACAGTAATCAAAAAAATGAAAGACGTTGTGATGGAAAGGGCAAACCCACTGATCAAACAGGCACTTGATAAAGAGAAGACAGTGGTAATCTCAGGCATAAGCGAATCCCATAAGCCAACATGGCTGGGGAGACTTGAAGAAAATAAAGCTAGGGTTGTAGACCTGATAAGAAAGCTTGGAGTAGTTTGTGGTCCTGAGGATATTGTAAATATACAACAACTAGGCAAATATTAGAGGGAAGGAAAGCCGAGACCAACAAAAGTAACCTTTGAGAGAGGGGAAACATGTAGGGAAATTTTGTTGAGAAATAAAAGTCTAAAAGACCCTCAAGAATTCAAAGAAGTGTTCATTAGATGATACAGAACACAGGAAGAGTTGGGAAAGATAAAAAACTTGTTGCAAGAGGCAAGAAGGTTAAATGAGGAAAGAAATGAAGAAGAGAAGAAAAATTTTCATTTCAGAGTTCTTAAAGACAAAGGGGAGATAAAGAAAATAATGACAGAAGATCAGGAAAGTCATATAGGTACTACTGAATCATAAACTCAGTTGTTAACATGGCACGGGAGAAAAAATGTAGGATATTGATTATGGGAGATATTAATCATAAAGAGATATATTGGATAAATCTTGACCCACACAGTGGTGAGGACTCATTCGGGGCAAGATTCCTAGATGCGTACAAGGGAATTTCCTACACCAACATGTAATGGAACCAACGAGGGCCAAGGGTGGGGATGAGCCATCACTACTTGATCTAGTATTCACAGATAATGTGTTGGATATTGAAAAAATTGAGTATGAACCACCAATTGGAAAGAGTGACCACTGTGTGTTGTTGATGAAGAATATCATTGAAGATATTCTGCCTGAGAGTAGAGGCACTGAGGACATGAGGAGGAACTATCTGAAAGGAGATTACATCAAAATGAATGAGTTTTTTGCAGTTATTGAATGGAGAACCTTATTTTACAACAAATCTGTACAAGAAATGTATGACATCTTTTGTGAGAAATATGGGGAGATAGTAGAATGCTGCATACCTGTCACCAAAGTAGGCGTAATTCATGCCAGAGAGAAATGGTTTGATAATGGGTGTAAAAGAGCTAAGGAGTAGAGAGACAAATGCTGGAAGAGGTATAGGAGGAGAAAAAACATAAATGCCTGGCAAACCTACAAAAGAGCAAGAAATGACTACCTAAGTAAAAGGAGAGAGGCAGAGAGAGACTATGAGAGGGACATCACCAGGAAAGCTAAAGAAAATCCCAAGCTTTTCCAAAGCTTTATCAGGGGAAAACTGAAGGTAAAAGAACTGGTTTCAAGGCTAAAGAGAGCGGATGGAAGCATCACTGAGACGGATGAAGGGATCTGCAAAGAATTGAACAAGGAGTTTCAGTCAGTATTTACAGTAGAAAATACCCCAACTCCTCAGATTGCAGAGATAGAAGCTCAAGGGCCGGTATTAGAGAACATCAACCTTACAGCCACAGAGGTATGCAAAGCACTGATGGATTTAGATGATCATAAAGCTACAGGTCCTGATGACATATCCCCTCATGTACTTAAAAAATGCACAAACTCAATATCAGTGGCACTAAGTATCATATTTAAAAAGTCACTGGAGTCGGGGGAGATTCCAAGATGCTGGAAACAAGCAAATTTGATACCTATCTTCAAAAAGGGAAGGAGGGATATGTCTCTGAACTATAGACCAGTTTCCTTGACCAGCATAGTTTGCAAAGTTATGGAGAAACTAATAAGGAAACATATCTCTCTTCACTTGGAATCCTTCAGCTTTTTGTCAGTGAGGCAACATGGCTTAAGAGAAGGTAGATCAATAGTAACAAACTTATTAGAATTTTATGATGAGGTAAGCCGAATGCTACAGGAAAGAGAGGGGTGGGCAGATTGAATATTCCTAGACTTCCAGAAAGCGTTTGACACTGTTCCACATGGGAGACTTATTAGGAAGCTGCAAACAATGGCTAGAATAGGTGTAAATGTTTTGGAATGGATAAAAACTTACTTAGAAGGAAGAGAACAGAGGGTTAGAGTAAGACACTCAGTGTCTGAATGGAGAAGAGTTAGTAGTGGAGTTCCACAGGGTTCAGTTTTAGGGCCACTTTTGCTCCTTGTATATATAAATGACCTACCAAAGTCTGTAAATTCATTCATCAATATGTTTGCAGATGATGCAAAGATTGTGAAGAAAGTAAAAAACGAGAACAATGGTAGAGAACTTCAGGAGGATCTAAATAATCTGCATGAGTGGTCAGAAAAGTGGCTAATGAAATTCAATACTTCAAAATGTAAGGTAATGAGAATGGGTACAAGTGCAAGAAGGCCCAAGCTTGACTACTCGGTGGCTGGAGTACAACTTCAAGAGACAGAAAATGAGAGAGATCTAGGAGTAAACATACTGGCAGATTTGTCTCCAGAAATACATATAAATGGCATAGTAAGGGCAGTATATGCATTCTTATCAAATGTAAGTGTAGCCTTCAGGCACATGGACAAGGAAATGTTCAGAAATATTTATGTAACCTATGTGAGGCCAAAACTCGAATATGCAGGTCCCTTTTGGAATCCACACTTGAAAAAGCACATAGCTAAGCTTGAAAAAGTTCAAAGACATGCCACGAAATTGGTGCCAGAAATACGCAATCTCAGTTATGATGAGTGGCTGAGGGAATTAGACTTACCATCACTCGAAGCTAGAAGATTGAGGGGGGATATGATGACAGTCTTTAAATTCCTTCATGGTTATGATAGAGTGGATAGGGATCGATATATTGATATGGTTGGCTCTAGAACTAGAGGTCATGGATTGAAGCTTCGTAAGAAAACTTGTTTGCAGGATGTAAGGAAATACTTTTTCAGTGTAAGAGTAGTTGATAATTGGAATTCGCTAAGCGAGAAGGTAGTTAATGCTATCTCAATCCATAGTTTTCAGGACAGGTATGATAATTATCACTAAGTATAAAATGGAACCGATCGGGAGACGGGAAGATACGAGCTTTGGGCTCTTTCCCGTAAACACAATTAGGTAATTACAATTAGGTAATAATTACACAAATGCTGATGGATTAGCTGGTAAGGCAGTAGAATTAAAAGATAGGATTCTCAACAGTAAGGCAGATATAGTAGCAATTACAGAGACTAAGTTGAGTGAGGGCATAAACAGTGTCACAGTTTTTCCTAAGGGCTTCAGAATATTAAGGGTTGAAAGATCTGAGAGGACTGGTGGAGGGATAGCACTGCTCATAAGTGAAAGGATTCAAGTTGAAGAAATAAACTTGGCTATAGAAAGTGAGTTCAAGGAATTTCTTGTTGCTCGCATAAATACTGGGTCAGAGAGCATTATAATAACTGTTTTATATAACCCACCAAGGAACCAGAATAGGCTAGAAGTTTATGAGGAAAGTCATATAGGTACTATTGAAGTCATAAATTCAGTTGTTAACATGACACGGGAGAGAAAATGTAGGATTTTGATTATGGGAGATTTTAATCATAAAGAGATAGATTGGACAAATCTTGACCCACACAGTGGTGAGGACTTATTCGGGGCAAAATTCCTAGATTGCGTGCAAGGGAATTTCCTACACCAACATGTAATGGAACCAACGAGGGCCAAGGGTGGGGATGAGCCATCACTACTTGATCTAGTATTCACAGATAATGTGTTGGATATTGAAAAAATTGAGTATGAACCTCCAATTGCAAAGAGTGACCACTGTGTGTTGTTGATGGAGTATATCATTGAAGATATTCTGCCTGTGAGAAGAGGCACTGAGGACATGAGGAGGAACTATCCGAAAGGAGATTACATCAAAATGAATGAGCTTTTTGCAGTTATTGAATGGAGAACCTTATTTTAAAACAAATCTGTACAAGAATTGTATGACATCTTTTGTGAGAAATATGGGAAGATAGTAGATTGCTGCATACCTGTCACCAAAGTAGGTGTAATTCATGCCAGAGAGAAATGGTTCGATAATGAGTGTAAAAGAGCTAAGGAGTGGAGAGACAAATGCTGGAAAAGGTATAGGAGGAGAAAAAAACATAAATGCCTGGCAAACCTACAAAAGAGCAAGAAATGACTATCTAAGTAAAAGGAGAGAGGCAGAGAGAGACTATGAGAGGGACATCACCAGGAAAGCTAAAGAAAATCCCAAGCTTTTCCACAGCTTTATTAGAGGAAAACTGAAGGTAAAAGAACTGGTTTTAAGGCTAAAGAGAGTGGATGGAAGCATCACTGAGACGGATGAAGAGATCTGCAAATAATTGAACAAGGAGTTTCAGTCAGTATTTACAGTAGAAAATACCCCACCCCCTCAGACTGCAGAGATAGAAGCTCAAGGGCCGGTGTTAGAGAACATCAACCTTACAGCCACAGAGGTATGCAAAGCGCTGATGGATTCAGATGTTCATAAAGCTACAGGTCCTGATGACATATCCCCTCATGTGCTTAAAAAATGCGTAAACTCAATATCAGTGGCACTAAGTATCATATTTAAAAAGTCACTGGAGTCAGGGGAGATTCCAAGATGCTGGAAACAAGCAAATTTGATACCTATCTTCAAAAAGGGAAGGAGGGATATGTCTCTGAACTATAGACCAGTTTCCTTAACCAGCATAGTTTGCAAAGTTATGGAGAAACTACTAAGGAAACATATCTCTCTTCACTTGGAATCCTTCAGCTTTTTGTCAGTGAGGCAACATGGCTTAAGAGAAGGTAGATCAACAGTAACAAACTTATTAGAATTTTATAATGAGGTAAGCTGAATCTTACAGGAAAGAGAGGGCTGGGCAGATTGCATATTCCTAGACTTCCAGAAAGCATTTGACACTGTTCCACATGGGAGACATATTAGGAAGCTGTAAACAATGGCTAGAATAGGTGTAAATGTTTTGGAATGGATAAAAACTTACTTAGAAGGAAGAGAACAGAGGGTTAGAGTAAGACACTCAGTGTCTGAATGGAGAAGAGTTAGTAGTGGAGTTCCACAGGGTTCAGTTCTAGGGCCACTTTTGTTCCTTGTATATGTAAATGACCTACCAGAGTCTGTAAATTCATTCATGAATATGTTTGCAGATGATGCAAAGCTTATGAAGAAAGTAAAAAACGAGAACAATGGTAGAGAACTTTAGGAGGATCTAAATGATCTGCATGAGTGGTCAGAAAAGTGGGTAATGAAATTCAATACTTCAAAATGTAAGGTAATGAGAATGGGTACAAGTGCAAGAAGGCCCAAGATTGACTACTCGGTGGCTGGAGTACAACTTCAAGAGACAGAAAATGAGAAAGATCTAGGAGTAAACATACTGGAAGATTTGTCTCCAGAAATACATATAAATGGCATAGTAAGGGCAGCATATGAATTCTTATCAAATGTAAGTGTAGCCTTCAGGCACATGGACAAGGAAAGGTTTAGAAATACTTATGTAACCTATGTGAGGCCAAAACTCGAATATGCAGCCCCCTTTTGGAATCCGCACTTGAAAAAGCACATAGCTAAGTTTGAAAAAGTTCAAAGACATGCCACGAAACTGGTGCCAGAAATACGCAATCTCAGTTATGATGAGAGGCTGAGGGAATTAGACTTACCATCACTCGAAGCTAGAAGACTGAGGGGGGGATATGGTGACAGTCTTTAAATTCCTTCATGGTTATGATAGAGTGGATAGGGATCGATATTTTGATATGGTTGGCTGTAGAACTAGAGGTCATGGATTGAAGCTTCGGAAGAAAACTTCTTTGCAGGATGTAAGGAAATACTTTTTCAGTGTAAGAGTAGTTGATAATTGGAATTCGCTAAGCGAGGAGGTAGTTAATGCTATCTCAATCCATAGTTTAAAGGACAGGTATGATATGTATCACTAAGTATAAAATGGAACCGATGAAGAGACGGGAAGATACGAGCTTTGGGCTCTTTCTCGTAAACACAATTAGGTAATTACAATTAGGTAATAATTACACAAATGCTGATGGATTAGCTGGTAAGGCAGTAGAATTAAAAGATAGGATTCACAACAGTAAGGCAGATATAGTAGCAATTACAGAGACTAAGGTGAATGAGGACATAAACAGTGTCACAGTTTTTCCTAAGGGCTTCAGAATATTAAGGGTTGAAAGATCTGAGAGGACTGGTGGAGGGATAGCACTGCTCATAAGTGAAAGGATTCAAGTTGAAGAAATAAACTTGGCTATAGAAAGTGAGTTCAAGGAATTTCTTGTTGCTCGTATAAATACTGGGTCAGAGAGCATTATAATAACTGTTGTATATAACCCACCAAGGAACCAGAATAGGCTAGAAGTTTATGAGGAAAGTCATATAGGCACTGTTGAAGTCATAAACTCAGTTGTTAACATGGCACGGGAGAAAAAATGTAGGATTTGATTATGGGAGATTTTAATCATAAAGAGATGGATTGGACAAATCTTGACCCACACAGTGGTGAGGACTTATTCGGGGCAAGATTCCTAGATTGCGTACAAGGGAATTTCCTACACCAACATGTAATGGAACCAACGAGGGCCAAGGGTGGGGATGAGCCATCACTACTTGATCTAGTATTCACAGATAATGTGTTGGATATTGAAAAAATTGAGTATGAACCACCAATTGCAAAGAGTGACCACTGTGTGTTGTTGATGGAGTATATCATTGAAGATATTCTGCCTGAGAGAAGAGGCACTGAGGACATGAGGAGGAACTATCCGAAAGGAGATTACATTAAAATGAATGAGCTTTTTGCAATTATTGACTGGAGAACCTTATTTTACAACAAATCTGTACAAGATATGTATGACATCTTTTGTGTGAAATATGGGAAGATAGTAGATTGCTGCATACCTGTCACCAAAGTAGGTGTAATTCATGCCAAAGAGAAATGGTTCGATAATGAGTGTAAAAGAGCTAAGGAGTGGAGAGACAAATGCTGGAAAAGGTATAGGAGGAGAAAAAACATAAATGCCTGGCAAACCTACAAAAGAGCAAGAAATGACTACCTAAGTAAAAGGATAGAGACAGAGAGAGACTATGAGAGGGACATCACCAGGAAGGCTAAAGAAAATCCCAAGCTTTTCCACAGCTTTATCAGAGGAAAACTGAAGGTAAAAGAACAGGTTTTAAGGCTAAAGAGAGCGGATGGAAGCATCACTGAGTTGGATGAAGAGGTCTGCAAATAATTGAACAAGGAGTTTCAGTCAGTATTTACAGTACAAAATACCCCACCCCCTCAGATTGCAGAGATAGAAGCTCAAGGGCCGGTATTAGAGAACATCAACAATACAGCCACAGAGGTATGCAAAGCGCTGATGGATTTAGATGTTCATAAAGCTACAGGTCCTGATGACATATCCCCTCATGTACTTAAAAAATGCACAAACTCAATATCAGTGGCACTAAGTATCATATTTAAAAAGTCACTGGAGTCAGGGGAGATTCCAAGATGCTGGAAACAAGCAAATTTGATACCTATCTTCAAAAAGGGAAGGAGGGATATGTCTCTGAACTATAGACCAGTTTCCTTAACCAGCATAGTTTGCAAAGTTATGGAGAAACTACTAAGGAAACATATCTCTCTTCACTTGGAATCCTTCAACTTTTTGTCAGTGAGGCAACATGGCTTCAGAGAAGGTAGATCAACAGTAACAAACTTATTAGAATTTTCTGATGAGGTAAGCCGAATCTTACAGGAATGAGAGGGCTGGGCAGATTGCATATTCCTAGACTTCCAGAAAGCGTTTGACACTGTTCCACATGGGAGACTTATTAGGAAGCTGCAAGCAATGGCTAGAATAGGTGTAAATGTTTTGGAATGGATAAAAACTTACTTAGAAGGAAGAGAACAGAGGGTTAGAGTAAGACACTCAGTGTCTAAATGGAGAAGAGTTAGTAGTGGAGTTCCACAGGGTTCAGTTTTAGGGCCATTTTTGTTCCTTGTATATGTGAATGACCTACCAAAGTCTGTAAATTCATTCATGAATATGTTTGCAGATGATGCAAAGATTGTGAAGAAAGTAAAAAACGGGAACAATGGTAGAGAACTTCAGGAGGATCTAAATGATCTGCATGAGTGGTCAGAAAAGTGGGTAATGAAATTCAATACTTCAAAATGTAAGGTAATGAGAATGGGTACAAGTGCAAGAAGGCCCAAGCTCGACCACTCGGTGGCTGGAGTACAATTTCAAGAGACAGAAAATGAGAGAGATATAGGAGTAAACATACTGGCAGATTTGTCTCCAGAAATACATATTAATGGCATAGTAAGGGCGGCATATGCATTCTTATCAAATGTAAGGTTAGCCTTCAGGCACATGGACAAGGAAATGTTCAGAAATATTTATGTAACCTATGTGAGGCCAAAACTCGAATATGCAGCCCACTTTTGGAATCCACACTTGAAAAAGCATATAGCTAAGCTTGAAAAAGTTCAAAGACATGCCACGAAACTGGTGCCAGAAATACGCAATCTCAGTTATGATGAGAGGCTGAGGGAATTAGACTTACCATTACTCGAAGCTAGAAGATTGAGGGAGGATATGGTGACAGTCTTTAAATTCCTTCATGGTTATGATAGAGTGGATAGGGATCGATATTTTGATATGGTTGGCTGTAGAACTAGAGGTCATAGTTTGAAGCTTCGTAAGAAAACTTATTTGCAGGATGTAAGGAAATACTTTTTCAGTGTAAGAGTAGTTGATAATTGGAAATCGCTAAGCGAGGAGGTAGTTAATGCTATCCCAATCCATAGTTTTAAGGAGAGGTATGATAAGTATCACTAGGTATAAAATGTAACCGATGATGAGACGGGAAGATACGAGCTTTGGGCTCTTTCCCGTAAACACAATTAGGTAATTACAATTAGGTAATAATTACACAAATACTGATGGATTAGCTGGTAAGGCAGTAGAATTAAAAGATAGGATTCACAACAGTAAGGCAGATATAGTAGCAATTACAGAGACTAAGTTGAGTGAGGACATAAACAGTGTCACAGTTTTTCCTAAGGGCTTCAGAATATTAAGGGTTGAAAGATTAGAGAGGACTGGTGGAGGGATGGCACTGCTCATAAGTGAAAGGATTCAAGTTGAAGAAATAAACTTGGCTATAGAAAGTGAGATCAAGGAATTTCTTGTTGCTCGCATAAATACTGGGTCAGAGAGCATTATAATAAACTGTTTTATATAACCCACCAAGGAACCAGAATAGGCTAGAAGTTTATGAGGAAAGTCATATAGGTACTATTGAAGTCATAAACTCAGTTTTTAACATGGCACGGGAGAGAAAGTGTAGCATTTTGATTATGGGAGATTTTAATCATAAAGAGATAGATTGGATAAATCTTGACCCACACAGTGGTGAGGACTTATTCGAGGCAAGATTCCTAGATTGCGTACAAGGGAATTTCCTACACCAACATGTAATGGAACCAACGAGGGCCAGGGGTGGGGATGAGCCATCACTACTTGATCTAGTATTCACAGATAATGTGTTGGATATTGAAAAAATTGAGTATGAACCACCAATTGCAAAGAGTGACCACTGTGTGTTGTTGATGAAGTATATCATTGAAGATATTCTGCCTGTGAGAAGAGGCACTGAGGACATGAGGAGGAACTATCCGAAAGGAGATTACATCAAAATGAATGAGCTTTTTGCAGTTATTGAAAGGAGAACCTTATTTTACAACAAATCTGTACAAGAAATATATGACATCTTTTGTGAGAAATATGGGAAGATAGTAGATTGCTGCATACCTGTCATCAAAGTAGGTGTAATTCATGCCAGAGAGAATGGTTCGATAATGAGTGTAAAAGAGCTAAGGAGTGGAGAGACAAATGCTGGAAAAGGTATAGGAGGAGAAAAAACATAAATGCCTGGCAAACCTACAAAAGAGCAAGAAATGACTACCTAAGTAAAAGGAGAGAGGCAGAGAGAGGCTATGAGAGGGACATCACCAGGAAGGCTAAAGAAAATCCCAAGCTTTTCCACAGCTTTATCAGAGGAAAACTGAAGGTAAAAGAACAGGTTTTAAGGCTAAAGAGAGCGGATGGAAGCATCACTGAGACGGATGAAGAGATCTGCAAAGAATTGAACAAGGAGTTTTAGTCAGTATTTACAGTAGAAAATACCCCACCCCCTCAGATTGTAGAGATAGAAGCTCAATGGCCAGTATTAGTGAACATCAACCTTACAGCCACAGAGGTTTGCAAAGCGCTGATGGATTTCGATGTTCATAAAGCTACAGGTCCTGATGACATATCCCCTCATGTATTTAAAAAATATGCAAACTCAATATCAGTGGCACTGGGTATCATATTTAAAGAGTCACTGGAGTCAGGGGAGACTCCAAGATGCTGGAAACAAGAAAATGTGATACCTATCTTAAAAAGGGAAAGAGGGATATGTCTCTGAACTATAGACCAGTTTCCTTGACCAGCATAGTTTGCAAAGTTATGGAGAACCTACAAAGGAAACATATCTCTTTTCACTTAGAGTCCTTCAACTTTTTGTCAGTGAGGCAACACGGCTTCAGAGAATGTAGATCACCAGTAACAAACTTATTAGAATTTTATGATGAGGTAAGCCGAATCTTACAGGAAAGAGAGGGCTGGGCAGATTGAATATTCCTAGACTTCCAGAAAGCGTTTGACACTGTTCCACATGGGAGACATATTAGGAAGCTGCACGCAATGGCTAGAATAGGTGGAAATGTCTTGGAATGGATAAAAACTTACATAGAAGGAAGGGAACAGAGGGTTAGAGTAAGACACTCAGTGTCTGAATAGAGAAGAGTTAGTAGTGGAGTTCCACAGGGTTCAGTTTTAGGGCCACTTTTGTTGCTTGTATATGTAAATGACCTACCAGAGTCTGTAATTTTTTTTTTTTTTTTTAGATTCTCCACCCACGGATGGGTGGAACGGGTCATGGAGGACCCATAGGGTGGTCGCCAACCGGCACAGGCCCCAACCCCCCACTGTGGTGCCCAGCAATAGCAGTAACCTCCCCAGTAAACAGGTTAAACCCTCTTGCCTGGACAAGGCGCAACCCGTCGACCTCGCGAAAGTCTGTAAACTCATTCATGAATATGTTTGCAGATGATGCAAAGATTGTGAAGAAAGTAAAAAACAAGAACAATGGTAGAGAACTTCAGGAAGATCTAAATAGTCTGCATGAGTGGTCAGAAAAGTGAGTAATGAAATTCAATACTTCAAAATGTAAGGTAATGAGAATGGGTACAAGTGCAAGAAGGCCCAAGCTTGACTACTCGGTGGCTGGAGTACAACTTCAAGAGACAGAAAATGAGAGAGATCTAGGAGTAAACATACTGGCAGATTTGTCTCCAGAAATACATATAAATGGCATAGTAAGGGCAGCATATGCATTCTTATCAAATGTAAGTGTAGCCTTCAGGCACATGGACAAGGAAATGTTTAGAAATATTTATGTAACCTATGTGAGGCCAAAACTCGAATATGCAGCCCACTTTTGGAATCCACACTTGAAAAAGCACATAGCTAAGCTTGAAAAAGTTCAAAGACCTGCCACGAAACTGGTGCCAGAAATACGCAATCTCAGTTATGATGAGAGTCTGAGGGAATTAGACTTACCATCACTCGAAGCTAGAAGAGTGAGGGGGGATATGGTGACAGTCTTTAAATTCCTTCATGGTTATGATAGAGTGGATAGGGATCGATATTTTGATATGGTTGGCTGTAGAACTAGAGGTCATGGATTGAAGCTTCGTAAGAAAACTTATTTGCAGGATGTAAGGAAATACCTTTTCAGTATAAGAGTAGTTGATAATAGGAATTCGCTAAGCGAGGAGGTAGTTAATGCTATCTCAATCCATAGTTTTAAGGAGAGGTATGATAAGTATCGGTAAGTATAAAATGTAACCGATTTGGAGACGGGAAGATACGAGCTTTGGGCTCTTTCCCGTAAACACAATTAGGTAATTACAATTAGGTCATTACAGATCACATGTCCTACAGTTTCCACCCCTACACTAACTCCATCCACCCCATCACACAACACTCACATGCCTACCATCCCCCTAAACAATACTCACAACCCTACCATTCCCTCATGCAACACTCACACCAACACCTCCACCCCATGCAACAGTCAAACACGCAATACAGTCACATGCAACACTCAGACCACACACACAATCGCTCACCTCACCAGGTCCCGCGACCCTAGACTTAAATCCCATACCCCCACACCTCAACAGCCTATCCAGACACCTTCCTCCGCCTCCTCTTCCCAACAGCAAACCCTCTTCACAGTAAATGATCTCACCAACATTATTATTCAAGCCATACAGGCAGCCGTCCAACTTCTCGAAACCAGAGCCTCTCCTCAATATGCCTACAATCAAGTCGTCGAAGTAACCCACTCCGTTGTGGCCCAAGCCCTCGTCTCCAGAATCTACCACCAGCCTCAACAAACCACCACTCCTACCACCTCCACATCCTTAAATCATCAAGATGTCTAATCTCGGGATCCTACACTGGAACGCCCAGGGTCTCAGACACAAGGTACAACATCTTGAAGGCATTGCCAAGGCTGACAACATAGATGTCATCATGGTTCAAGAAACCCTGTGGGCAGAGCAAAACACTCCAAAAATCTCAGGACAGAAAGGATTCTAGCAGCACTGGGGTCCCAGGGGAGAACAGAGGCAGCGCCACCTTCATCAGGAAAAACCTGTTAGCCAAGGAAATAACCCGACCGGTCCACTGCGGCGAAGATGTCCACGTCCTCGCTGTTAACATCAAACTTCAGGGCAGCTGCATAGATCTGTATAACATTTACAGACAAAAGGATGGTGGCGCTAGACCTGACTACCCTCTTTGGGCTAGCCAGTCATCGTGACTTGGTAATAGGAGGCAACTTCAACGCGCACCATCCAAGATTCAGGTATGAGCTCCCGTGTGCTGCAGGCAGACACATCATGAGCCTGCTGGACGACCTAGAAGACGTCTCCCTTCTCAACAATCATGAGCCAACTCATGACAGAGGTGGAATACTGGACCTCACCTTTGTCTCCAACTCCCTAAGGCAAGATGCCACATGGAGAATTCATCCCCTGGTCACAAGCGACCACTATGGGATCCATCTCACGCTGCCAATTCCTGAAATCTTCCAAATCCCTGCTCCTCCCCCTCGATGGAATTTCAAGAAGGCCGACTGGGGCTGATTCCAGGAGCACCTCAGCAATTGGTTTTCAGCCTACACACCATCCGAAGACATCGACCAAGCAGAGGCCGAGCTAGTCAATGCCCTGCAAGCTGCAGCAAACTCCTCCATCCCCCTCTGTAAACCACAACACACCACTCATCAGGACAGATGGTACTACTGTGACAGAGTTAAAGAACTTAATCACCGGCTCAACGTCATCCGGAATATGCACAGGAAACGTCGCACTGAAGACTCCTACCGCACTCTCCAGGCAGTCAAAGAACATGTCCATGAAGAGACACGCAACATTAAGAGGAAAAAATGGCTAGAGTGGTGTTCCACCCTAGATGCTCACACCTCTGTGGGCCAGATGTGGAGGAGCATTAACTCCTTTGCTAAAGGTAAACCTCCTAAAATCATCCCCCACAGGGATCCTAGCAGGGCAGCAGAAGAACTCTCCGTCAAATTCGCGGATAGAGCAAGCTCCAATCAGCTCTCCATCACCACCAGAACAACTCTTCAGGACCTCACCACTGCAAGATGGGAAGAAATAGAAGAATCCATCAACACTGAAGACAAAACAGATTCCCCATTCTCTCTGACTGAGCTACTAAGAGTAAGCAAAAGCTCTAAGAACACAGCCCCAGGTGCTGATAGAATCACATACACAATGATTCAAAATATGGGGCCCCTAGGGGAGCTTGCTCTGCTCTCTCTAATTAATTCGACATACACACGAAGAATCAGACCAGCTTCATGGAACAGAGCAGACATTCAGCCCATCCCAAAACCACAGGACCCTGACAACCCTCACCTCATCTCGCTCCTAAGCTGCCTGAGCAAGACGGCAGAAAAGATGGTACTTTACAGAGTCCGCTGGAAATGCCCACCCTTCCCAGAAAACATGTTTGCCTTCCAGCCTGGCTTAGGCACCTCAGAATGCATAGCCTCCATGCTATCATTTATCAACAACTGCCATGGATACATTGTTTTTCTAGACCTAGAGAAGGCCTCTGAACTAGCCAATGTGCCGGCAATACTCTCAGCTCTCGTTTCAAAGCAGATCAAAGGTAACCTTCTCTCATGGATCAAGCAGAGTCTACAAAACCGTAGTGCACGAGTCAAAGTAGATGAGCACTACTCCACCTACAAAAACCACAAAAATGGGACCCCCCAAGGTGGAATCCTTAGCCCCTTCCTCTTCAATTTTCTCATGGAAAAACTTATGGCCATAGCATTACCACATGGAGCCAAACTCTTCAACTATGCTGATGACTTTGCCCTTGTCACAATAGGTGACAGAAGCTCTAATAAGACACAGCGCTGCCTCACCAAGATTCACCAAGCCTCCATCTCCCTCGGAGTTAAAATCAATGCCCACAAAACCAAGGCCCTTCCCATCCACCAGTGGAGACCAGACACTAATCTGGTCATAGGTAATGAGCCTGTGGATTGAGTTACCAAGCACCAATACCTGGGTGTAATCATCGATGGCAAACTAACCTTTTTACCTGAAATTCAACACTTACGCAACAAGTGCAGCCAGCGACAAGCGGTCCTTCATCGGATGTCGGGCCTCTACGATGGTGCATCATTTAATGTCCTCAGAAGATTCATGTACAAGCCATACGTGGCCTCATAGACTATGCTTGTCCCACACTCTGGCTACTAAAAGACCAACAGTGGGACAAGATAGAAGTAATTTAAATCAACGCCATGCGTACCATGCTAGGAGCCCCCATGTGGACCAAGAGAGAAAACATCCAGATGGAACTGGGACTCATGCCACTCAAACTCAGAGCTCAGCAAACACTGACCCTTTTTGTGGCCAAAACCACCACTGCCCAACATAAATGCCTCGCTGGCACAAATCTCCATCTAGCCCTCAATCGCCACCCCAACCACCATCCTAGAACCTGGGCAGCCAAGGTAGCATTAACTACCTCCTTGCTTAGCGAATTCCAATTATCAACTACTCTTACACTGAAAAAGTATTTCCTTACATCCTGCAAAGAAGTTTTCTTACGAAGCTTCAAACTATGACCTCTAGTTCTAGAGCCAGCCATATCAAAATATCGATCCCTATCCACTCTATCATAACCATGAAGGAATTTAAAGACTGTCACCATATCCCCCCTCACTCTTCTAGCTTCGAGTGATGGCAAGTCTAATTCTCTCAGCCTCTCATCATAACTGAGATTGCGTATTTCCGGCACCAGTTTCGTGGCGTGTCTTTGAACTTTTTCAAGCTTAGCTATGTGCTTTTTCAAGTGCGGATTCCAAAAGGGGGCTGCATATTCGAGTTTTGGCCTCACATAGGTTACATAAATATTTCTGAACATTTCCTTGCCCATGTGCCTGAAGGCTACCCTTACATTTGATAAGAATGCATATGCTGCCCTTACTATGCCATTTATATGTATTTCTGGAGACAAATCTTCCAGTATGTTTACTCCTAGATCTCTCTCATTTTCTGTCTCTTGAAGTTGTACTCCAGCCACCGAGTAGTCAAGCTTGGGCCTTCTTGCACTTGTACCCATTCTCATTACCTTACATTTTGAAGTATTGAATTTCATTACTCACTTTTCTGACCACTCATGCAGATTATTTAGATCCTCCTGAAGTTCTCTACCATTGTTCTCGTTTTTTACTTTCTTCACAATCTTTGCATCATCTGCAAACATATTCATGAATGAATTTACAGACTCTGGTAGGTTATTTACATATACAAGGAACAAAAGTGGCCCTAAAACTGAACCCTGTGGAACTCCGCTACTAACTCTTCTCCATTCAGACACTGAGTGTCTTACTCTAACCCTCTGTTCCCTTCCTTCTAAGTAAGTTTTTATTAAAAAAGTTGCAAATGCTAACAAGTTACACTGATCAGAAGAAACTGCAAAATCCTACAATGTCATCAAAGATGCTTTACAAATTGTGTCGATTTTAAGTCATCATGCCCCTGTATCAGATTCCCTGCAATTGGTGACTGATTTTTCTGTGCTATTGGATTTTACTCCAAGAAGCTATTTAAATCTCATTGGAAGTACTCTGCATTTGACCGAGAGTTGTTGGCTGCATAATCAGCATTCTTATATTTCAAAGATGTAACTGAAGGATGTCAGGTCACATTATTCACAGACCATAAACCATTAGTTTCTACTTTTTATAGTGGGAACCCAGCTAAGACAGATAGTCAACAATTAAATTTTTCTGTGCTTAATGGAGTATGTTACCAACATGGAGTATATGTGCAGTGATGATAACATTGTTGCTGATTGCCTTGCAAGACCAGCTAATGCCATCTCTACTTTGCTTATCGATTTACCTACAATAGCCAGTGCCCAAGCATGAGACAAAGAGATAAAATATTTCCAGAATAAACTCAAGGATTTTCCACTGGCTAACTATCAGATTATCAAGTGTGATGTTTCTTCGGAGCACCCTCGACCTTTTTTTTTTTTTTACCACAGCCGCTTTGAAAAGATATTTTCAACTCCTTACATACCATCTCCCATTCTGGTGTTAATGGTTCTCTCTGCCTTATCAAGTCCAGATACTTTTGGCATTGGATGGGCAAAAATGTACACCAATGGAAATGAGTCTGCCAGATTTATCAAGTAACAAAGATTACGCAGCACACTAATTCCCAGATTCTACCATTGAACGTCCCTTGTCAGTGATTTGAGGTGGTTCACATTGACATTGTGTAACCATTGCCAGACTGTTTTCCTCATGGTGGAGAATTTCAAACTCCTTATTGATATCTGTTGACCTGCATTGATCATCGAAGCAAGTGGATTGAAGCTGTACCTCTCCTGGAAGGTACGGCGAAAGCAATTGCTCATGAATTTCTCAGCAGATGGGTCCAGATTTGGCGTCTCTCTTTATGTCATTGCTAATAGGGGAGCCCAGTTTGAGTCAGAATTACATCAAGAACTATCATCCTATGTAGGATTCCATCACCTGAAACCTACAGCCTATCATCATCAGGGTAATGGAATGGTAGAACGTTCCCATGGGACCTTGAAGGTAGCTTTAGTGGCCAGAGAGCAAAATTGGCTTAATGCCCTGCTGGCTGTTCTCCTTGGTCTACATTGCATACCATGTTCCTCAGGTTATTCACCTTTCACCTAAGTTACTGGAAAACATCCACTTTATCCAAGTGATGTGCTCGAGAAACCTTACTCATAGGTTCTTACAGTAGGTTTTATAAAAACCTTTGTTAAGTACATGAGACATTGATTTTACTCATATATAAATTTATATGATTTTGAAGAAGTTTTTTTTTTTCCTTGATGTTCTCCCTTGAGGGTGAGCGGACCTTCCCCTGTGACCCGCAGGTGGGGTAAGATTTTGTTGATTGGAGGTGGTATTCGCTCTTGAGGGCAAATAGGCTTTCCTATTTGGTGCGGAGTTGGGGTGAAATCTGGTTATTGTTGGTGGTATTTACTCTTGAGGGCGATCGAACTTTCCTATTTTGGCCAGTAGGTCAGGTTGTGCAAAACTGTAAAGATAATGGAATACATAAGTGTTCAGTTGAGGATTATTAGTTTACATCAAATAATTTTAATGAATTCCTGTTTTGGTGGTGAGAGAGAGTTATTACATGGTTATCTTGGTGGAGAGTATTGACTGATGATATTTAGTAGACTGTTCATGTAATTGTTTGTTGCTAGTCTGATTATGGAGCTAGCAACAAGAAAGGCATTTGGATCTTCGCTGGATGTTGCGGGGGCACCAGTTTTCTGTCGAATTTCTAAAAAGGAATCACATTCGAGGATGTAGTGGAGCAGTGGATGTGGTGAGGCTACCTGGCAAAATGTGCATTCCCTGATGATATCATCCACTATTCACCAGGTGCACTTGTACCCGAGTCTCAGACAGTACACATTGACCTCTGTGCTTTGTCGAAGGTTCTTAGGCAGGGTGATTCGCTGATGTTGAGGGTAAACTTAATCGACAAATATATTTTTCTTAAGTTTACTAATTAGATTAATATTTTTCACAATAATATAATTGATATATTTTTATATATATGCCCAGTACATATTTTCCAAGCTGGCATTTTCTTTTGTCCATGTCTTAACGTTGTATGACGCTTCATTCTTATAGTAAACAAATAATAACCGGTGACTGTGACTTTCAGTTATATCCCCAAGATTGCTCTTTATCCACCATCATGACTCATAGTAGTCATACCTCAACAGGTTATGGGCCCAGCCTTAGTGCTAGATTATTATTTGATGGTGATGAGTCGAAATATGAGCTTTGGGAAGTTAAATTTCTCGGTTACATGAGACGTCTGAAATTATTGGATGTCCTGACCGGCACCGGAACCCCTGATGCAGGGGAGAATGCTAATGCATTTGCTGAGCTTGTTCAGCCTTTAGATGACCGAAGCCTTCATTTAGTGATAAGAGAGGCGAAAGACAACGGTCGTAAAGCACTGGAAATACTCCGTGGTCATTACATGGGCACAGGTAAGCCGAGAGTTATTTGCCTATATACTGAGCTTACGTTATTGAAGAAAGTAGTCGATGAAAGCGTCACCGATTATGTCATTCGCGCTGAGACTGCTGCTAATTCATTAAAACAGGCAGGTGAGACTGTTAGTGATAGCCTCCTTACTGCAATTGTGCTTAAAGGCCTTCCTTCAAATTTTAAGACTTTTTCTACTGTAATTACACAGAGAGGTACTCCAATGAGTTTTTCCAAGTTTAAAATTGCTTTAAGAAACTTTGAAGAGACTGAAAAGGCACATGACACTTTTGATAGTGACGATAATGTTATGAAAGTAACCCATAAAGGTAACCAAGGTAGGGCTAGTGCAGGAAATTTTACCCCTACTTGTTATACTTGTGGAAGTTTAGGACATAAATCTCCTGATTGTAAGAATAAAAGTGAGAAGAATAAAGGAAAATATAGATTTAGTAAGAAGTGGTGCCATAAATGCAGATCTCGAACTCATAACTCTAGTGAATGTAGGAAAAATCCCCCTAATTCAACAAAATCCATGAGTGCTGAAGATAATGTTACAGATACCGAACGGCCTCATTCGTTCCTTTTTAAAGCCAGTGCGAGTGAAGATATTTTTGAATATGATAATTGTAATAATGCTGTTAGGCATAATATTGATAATAATTTAATGGTTGACTGTGGTGCTACATCTCATATAATAAAAGATGGTTCAAAGTTTGTGAAATTTGACAGTAATTTTAATCCTTCTAATCATTGTATTGAGTTGGCTGACGGAAGTCGAACAAATGGCGTTGCGCGTGGTCGTGGATCCGCAAATGTGTTGGTGCATGATGTCAATGGTAATCCATGTAAAGTTTTGCTAGAAAATGCCTTATATGTTCCTTCCTATAAACAATATATGTTTTCTGTGTATGCGGCCAATGAAAAAGGTGCTTCTGTCAACTTTTATCCCAAATGTGCTGAGCTAAGGGCTCCAGATGGCACTGTATTTCCTCTAAGAAAAGAGGGAAAATTGTATTTTCTCAATAATGTAAAAGAAAGTGAAAATGTTTCTCATTCCCTATTTGAGTGGCACAAAATAATGGGCCATTGCAACTTTAGAGATTTATTGAAGCTAGAAAATGTAGATGGTATGAAAATTTCTCCTAAAGAAAAATCTGATTGTGAAGTGTGTGCTATCGGAAAAATGTCCCAGTATAGAAACAGGGAAGCCGACAAGCGTGCTACTAGTAGGCTCAAGTCAGTATATTGCGACTTAGCAGGGCCTATTGAACCAGCTGCAAGAGAAGGTTTTAAATATTCCATTTCATTCGTCGACGACTACACTGGTATAATAATGGTATACTTTCTTAAAAGTACATCTGACACGGTAGCTGCAACTGAGAGGTTCTTGGCTGATAGTTCCCCATATGGGAAAGTAAAATGCATACGGACGGACAATGGGACGGAGTTCACAGCAAAGAGTTTTAAATCCTTACTTTTGAAAAACTCTATAAAACACGAGTTCACAGCTCCGTATTCCCCACATCAAAATGGGACGGTCGAGAGATCTTGGCGGTCTCTTTACGACATGGCTAGGTGCATACTCTTAAATGCAAATTTGCCCAAAAGTCTATGGACTTATGCTGTTAGAGCTTCGGCTTATATCCGGAACCGTTGCTATAACCCAAGAACTGGAAAGACACCCTATGAGTTATTCACTGACAGAAAACCTAATCTGAAAGATATGCATATTTTCGGAACTGTATGTTATTCCTATGTGCAAGAGAAAAAGAAATTGGACCCTCGTAGTGAAAGAGGAATATTTTTGGGATATGATAAACAAAGTCCAGCCTATTTAGTGTATTTCCCAAATAAAAATAATGTCAGAAGGGTGCGTTGTGTCAAATTCACCGATAAATTTCAACATGAAGTAGAAAATCCAGTGGTTGAAAATCGCCACGTAACCGACAAAGAACCCATTTCCTTGGAAACCTTACCAATGCCACCGACATCGAGCTCCGATGATCCAACCTCGATGGAAGATGACGACGATCCCGTGGGCAGTGGAAAAGGTCAAGATGAAGTCAATCCTGTGAGTGGCGGCAGAAGTGGTAATGACAAAATCGACGAGGATGTGAAGGCAAGATGACGATATCCTACTAGGGAATGTACTGTTCCTACGTATTTGGGAGAATACGTCACTGACTTTGATGATTCTTTCACAGTAAATGATTCAAGTGCTGCTAAATATTCAGTTGATTTTTGTTACAGTATGGTAGATATACCCAGAACATATCATGATGCAATATCCTCCCCAGATTCTTCTAAATGGGTTAATGCTATGCAAGAAGAAATTAATTCTTTAAATGAAAATGACACTTACGAGTTAACCCAACTGCCTGATGGCAGATGTGCAGTGGGGGGTAGATGGGTGTATACTGTGAAATCATGTCCTAATAATGTTGAAAAATATAAGGCTCGCTATGTAGCGAAAGGTTATTCCCAAGTGCGTGACTTAGATTATCACGAAACCTTTTCACCTACTGCCAGAATCACTTCAATTCGTATGTTATTACAACTGGCAATGCAAGACAATTTAATTGTTAATCAAATGGATGTAAGTAGTGCTTATCCTAATGCTCCTATTAACTGTGAAATTTACATTGACCAACCCGAAGGTTTTGTAAGGTTTGATGAAAAGGGTAACAAACTGTTCTTAAAATTGAAGAAATCCATTTACGGTCTTAAACAGAGTGGACGTAACTGGAATGAATTGTTGCACAATTTCCTTGTAGAACAAGATTTTGATATGTCCCTTGCTGATTCTTGTGTTTATTCCAAGAAAGTAGGTAATTTAAAGATTATCATAATTATCAGGGTTGATGACATAATCATTGCTGCTAGTAATGAAACTTTGCTCAATGCTACCAAAAGTTCTCTTTGCCATAATTTTAAGATGAAAGACTTTGGTAATATTTCATGGTTTTTAGGTATTGAATTCAAACATGATTCTGAGAAGTTTGTGATGGTACAGTCAAGGTACATTGAGAAACTGTTGAATAGGTTCAATATGACAGATTGCAAACCAAAAGCCACTCCTTGTGATTTGAGTGTATGTAAAGTCATAGATAACCATTCTGAGAAATTACCCGATTCAAGACTGTATAGAGAGATGGTTGGCAGTCTTATATATCTTATGACCTGTACGCGTCCTGATCTTTGTTACATTGTAACTATATTGTCTCAAAATATGAATAATCCAACAAAAGCTCACTTAAATATGGCTAGACATGTTCTAAGGTATCTTAAAGGTACTATAAATGTTGGTTTGACTTTCAAAAAGCAAACTTGTGAAATGCTTAAGCTCCAAAGGTTTTGTGATTCCGACAGGGGTGCGTCATCTGATAGACGCAGTATCTCTGGATATGGCTTTATGTTATGTGATGATGGTCCTTTGATTTCTTGGAAAAGTCGAAAACAGCAGATTGTAGCCTTATCAACCTGCGAGGCAGAATACGTTGCTCTAACGTCTGCCATCCAGGAAGCTAAGTTTTTAAGTCAGCTTTTGGTGGATATGAATGCTGGTAATAAAACCACTGTAACACTTCATGTAGACAATCAAGGTGCAATATGTCTGGCTAAAAATCCTGTACACCATCAGCGTACAAAGCATATAGACATTAGATACCATTACATAAGATCTGAAATTCAGAACGGTGCAGTTAAATTAGTTTATGTACCTTCAAGCGATAATATCGCAGATATTTTCACAAAGCCAGCAACAAAGGATAAATTAAATAAATTTACTTCCTTGAGGGGCAGTGTATACACCACATAATGTGTGTACCATTGTATATATAATCTTTTTCTATATATAATTTGCAAATACCATTTCTATTTTTCTCTATGTTGTATGTTTTATTTTTTCATTTTGCATTCATTCCAATTATTATTCATATGCATATAATATTTTGCAAATTATAAACTGTTGAATGCCTTATTATTGATTACTAAGAATATGATGTTTTCTAGGAATTTGCTTCTTTACCTAGCTATGTTCTTTTATAAATTTCTACCATTTTACCTGTTCCATGCCATGTGTAATACTTACATTATAATAATTTACTTGATATTTGCTGTTCTACTTATATATCATAATATGTTATGATTCCTGTATACTTATATATACATTGTTTGCTAAATATTTGCCACCTTAAGTTTAAGTGGGGGTGTTGAGGGTAAACTTAATCGACAAATATATTTTTCTTAAGTTTACTAATTAGATTAATATTTTTCACAATAATATAATTGATATATTTTTATATATATGCCCAGTACATATTTTCCAAGCTGGCATTTTCTTTTGTCCATGCCTTAACGTTGTATGACGCTTCATTCTTATAGTAAACAAATAATAACCGGTGACTGTGACTTTCAGTTATATCCCCAAGATTGCTCTTTATCCACCATCATGACTCATAGTAGTCATACCTCAACAGCTGAAGATCAGTGGTTGCTTTGAACCACCAGGTGGAGGGGGAGCCAATATCTGTGCACAGGTTGTGTTTAGTTATTAAGGCGTTAAGGAGTGACTTGGTGGCTTTGTTTTTTATCTGTTGAATCCCAGGAGGCAGAGATATTTGGATTTCTGCTCTAAGAGTGGCTTGTTTGGCGGCTTGATCGGCTTCCTCATTTCCCTTGATGCCGATGTGGCTGGGAATCCAGGCAAGAGTGATGGCTTTTCCAAGGCTGGTTGTCCTGTGGTAGTGGCTGAGGATGGTGGTGATGATACGTACATTGTCTCTGAGGAGTGGCATCTTGATGGCCTGTAAGGCACCTTTAGAGTCAGAGAGAATTAAGGCATGGTCAGCACCTTGCTGGATGAAGAAGTCGAGGGCGTTGGCTATGACAACAAGCTCAGTCTGGAGCGATGAGCAGGAGTTTGACAGTCTCCAGGATAGGACGTGGTTTCCAGTGGTGAAGGCGGCGGCTGAGGCTCGAGTTTCTTGATTTACTGAACCGTCAGTGTAGTAGACTTGAGAGTTTGTCCTGCTCCAGCTCTGAATTTTGTTCTTGTATATGTTTTTAAGGACAAGCGGGTTTACCAAGCTTTTGGGGTTGTCAGGGAGCTCGATCTTCATGTCGAGCGGTTGGTCATTCCATGGGAGTGGGCATCGGTATTCAGGAAGCGGAGTGTCCTGTATCTTGACTAGGATGCTCTCCCTGACTGGCAGTGCTTGCAGGCTAGTGCAGACTTTGGCTGCCCAGGTTCTAGAATGGTGGTTGGGGTGGCGATTGAGGGCTAGATGGAGCTTTGAGCCAGCGAGGTATTTTAGATACTGGAGCTTTATCATACTGTATTCTCTATTCCCAGTCAAATGTTTGAAGAAGTAATTGTTAAAAACGTAGATGTTAAATATTCTGTTTAATGGTAAGTCTTTTATTTTGGCAATTGTATGATTTATAATGTAGAGAATTGAATTAATATTATTAATGGTATGCTAATTAGTTTGAGCAGGTTGTTATCTAAACTGTGACATAAATGTATCAACATATCCGACTAATATAAAAGACAACTATGGGTCAGAATAGACCCATTCTCCCGTTAGAACACAAAAGTTTGAATCTCAAAAGGTCATGATTTTAAGCTATTAAGTATACGAGTTATTAAGTATGCAATATTAGTAACAATGATTATGCTATCCAAATTAAAAAATTCCAGATCAAAACTTAACACGAGGGTCTGCCCCTCTCTTTTTTTCTTACTTTATTTAATTTTCGTGCTTTTCCCTTCAATTCCCTTATATCCTTAATCCCCCCCCCCCCCTTTCCTATCCCATCCTAAAAAAAAATCAACTTTTTTTTTTCCTTTTTTAATGTTGAATTATTTACCTTTCATCAGTAATGCCAATGTTTTATACTGTAATAATGTGCTACGTTCAATATTTTATTATTTCAACGTAATATTGTAAATTTCATGAATATTTTACTGCCATCTTACTTACAATATTATTTTTATTAGTTGTATTGTAGGAATGTTTTAGATTATGTTATGTGTATTGGTAGTTACATAAATATTTCTGCTCTGTCATGCTGATAAAATATTTGCAGTATAGTCTATAAATTGTCAGTTTGAATATATAATAGCATTAATTAACAAGAATGGTCGGATTCTCATCAACCCAACAATAAGAAAGTCGACAGGCCCTTAGTCACTCTCTACCTATACAGGCGCGTCCTAGCACGAGGGCCTGTCTCTCTGTTTCATTTTTGTATCCCCCCTAAGATCCTTCCCATCCTATTTACTCCCCTCTTTAGTGATGACATCCTGAATAGACCCAAGAAGCATTCACTAATTTCCCCCCCCCCCCCATCTTATCCCTGTTTATAAGTTTTTTTTTTTTTTTTTTTTTATAGAAAATTGGATTATTCTTTTATTCCACAAATAAGTGTGTCGAAAAAGCACATTTTGGGTGGGTCCTAACCCAACCTCACCTTGGGGAACTCATCTTCCCTAGGCATGGCTTCGACCCTGGTTCCCCTTAGGAATCCCCATAGCTAAAATAATACTCGTAAAAGAATAAGATGCATATCTAGAAGAAATGAAGAATAAGCATTCCAAGGCATTGTATGACTCCTCTTTAAATTTCTCCTTAATTATCCTACTGCAAAAGAATTCAATTATACTGATTTTGTCCCCATAAAAAAAAGACCTTCTTTGCCCAAATAATAATAATAATAATAATAATAATAATAATAATAATAATAACCTGGTTAAACACTGGAAATAGGGGCTACATTAACTGATAATTCTATGTTGGGAAGAACATTCCTCAGTTTTAAACCCTACCTGTATATAACTTTTAATGAGAAAGATAGAGGTTATTGTACAAAATAAGCATATATATATACAACAGTAATGCAAATGTCGAGTTTGAAAAATATTTTTATAAAACTCTATACATAATTATTTTATTTTTTGTGCATAATTATTTTAAATTTTATTAGTCATTCCTTTTATCTTATTTTAAACGCAATGAGAAGTAAACTATTAAAATTTTTATTTTGGTGCTTACCTGCAGTTGGGACAAGAAGATAATATATTTTCTAATTTTTACGGTGATTAAATACGTTTCGTAGTTTAATTTATTTAAAGTATCAAAAGCAATTTTACCGATAATAGTATATAACATTCTTTAATTAAAGTTGAGAATATTATACCGAAAATCACAGTTTTTGAGCTAATACATTATTAATCACTTCTGTATCTAAAAAGGAGTGTGAATGAAACCCTTTAATAATGCTGGCAGGGAATAAAAATATATGTTAGTTCATAGTAAAAAAAAACAAATATAACTCTCTCTTGTTGAAACGTGTGTACTCACAAACTGTTGCACAGTTTCTGTTAAACAAATTGCTGTGTGCCACTCTGATAACTTTAGTTTGTCTTTTTTATTTTAATTCTTACTATGTTTCCATACACCTTTATGGAAGAAAGTACACTCAAGCAAATTATGCTGAGTGTATTAAGGAGTAAAATGGTCTGGTAAAATCACAAATTCAGATAGGAACATATTACTACAAATGTGAAAATACTGAGCAATCTGTGCTGAAGGTAGATTTTAGAGAAAGGGATAGTACGGATTGGGTCTGCGCTCTAAATTCAGCATTAGTATGAAAAAGGAGCAAGTGAGATGCTTATCATGTCTACAGAAAAAAAAAACAAAAAAACCATTTATTTTCATTTTGTACAAGGGTTATTCAACATTAATAGTAACTTATAGGTAGACATGTAATTAAACTAATAAATAAGAGGGTTAGATATATAGTTAAATTAAATGTAGCTTTCATAGAAAATAATAATGCTGTAATAAAAATGTTGACAATAATGTTAATAATAAAGTAGTCTCTCTCTCTCAGATATATATACAGGGGGACCTCGGTTTACAATGTCCTTGACTTACAATGTTTCGTTGTTGCGATGCTGGTTCCAAAAAATATTAATAATTAATTTTTTCCACATACTGTACATGGTTTGGGTCATAAATACAAACTTCACGTGCTGAATAGCTTGTAAGCGTGGTCATAGTCATAGATTTTACTGCCAAATATTCAGATACATACAGGAATTAATAAGTACATTATATTCAGAGGCACTGGCCTGCTGAGTAAGAACTCCTTGGCAGGCAGTTTAATATACATTTCACATAATTTAAAGTATGACGGCAATAGTTAATAAAAGCTCCAATATAGCAATCTCATACTTATCTTGTAATAAAACAAAACAGTAGCCTGACCTTAACCTGGACATAATGATGCACCTATACTGTATTAATTATTAATCAACAGCTGCTTGATTTTGCCTAGTAAATAAATGCTGTTTGAGTTTCTTTTTAAATAAAGTTATGCCATTTATTGTTTTTAAATCTTCTAGTAATGCATTCCAACATTTTGGGCCAAAACAGTGAATATAAAATTTGTACAAGGTTGTTCTCGGCTGTGGACATATCAAATTTATATTGTTACCCCTGGTTCCATGGATGTGTTGAATAAATCTAAATAATTTTCTGTTATCATTAACATCACTATGTATAATAATAAGACAGAAATATTGTATCAAGTAATTAAATTTAAGCAAGTTTAGCTCCTTGAGTAAAGAGGAAGTTGAGTCATATTTTCCACTATATGTAATAGTTCTGATCAGTCTTTTCTGAGTTACAAATACATCCCTTACAATTGACGGCCCAGTACAACCCCAGATGGACAAACAGTATATAATATGAGGATAACAGAGGGAATAGTATATGCTTTTTAAGGCCTCATTTGTTGGGTTATGGCGAATTTTATACAAAATTCCACACGTCTTGGACAGTTTTAAGCAGACAGATTGAATATATTTCCAACTTAAATTTTCATCAATAATTACTCCCAAAAATTTCTTACAAGCAACTCTTTTAACTTCATACCCATTCATATTAACTTGACCAATTTTGTGTACTACAGATCTATTTTGAAATAAGATACAGTCAGTATTGGAAACATTTAGCTTTAATTTATCAACAGAGACCCAGTTGTTAATTTTTTATAGTTCACTATTTAAAATAGAATGCAGGTAGTCAAGGTTATTATCATGCAAGAGAAGGTTGGTGTCATCTGCATAAAGAATATATTTGAATTTATTACTGGCATTGGAAATATCATTTATATAAACTAAAAATAACAGTGGGCCCAGTATTGATCCCTGTGGTACTCCCCTCTCAATAGTTTGCAACAAAGATGCTTTCACATTACAATATACGGCTTGTTTTCTATTTTTGAAGTAGCTCTTAAATAACTGTAATGGTGTTCCCCTAATACCCACACAAGTTAGTTTTGCTATTAGTATATCATGGTCTAATGAGTCAAATGCTTTGGACAAGTCTAGGAAAACCCCTGCAACAAAGTTTTTATTTTCCAAATTTTGATAAGCATCACTTGTAAAGTTCATTATTGCTTTTTCAGTGGTCATATTATTACGAAATCCGTATTGATTTTCAGACAATAGGTTGAACTTTTCAAGGAATTCTTTAAGTCTGTGAACAATCGCTTTTTCAAACACTTTACTTAAGGACGGTAAGATTGATATAGGTCTATAGTTATTTTCATCATCTACAGTGCCTGACTTAAATATAGGTATTACTTTAGCACTTTTTAGTTTGTCTGGAAAACATCCTTGCTGAACACATAGATTAATTATGTGGTTAAGTGCGGGGTACCAATGTAATGGGCAGTGACCTGGAGTAGTTTTGATGGAATTTCATCATATGCCGACGCTGTATTTGGTTTTAAGGTCTTTATTTATTTAGTGACTTCCTCCCTTGTTACAGGATACAAGTAAAATGAAAAGTCTGGTGGATTATTAAGAAACTGTCGGTGTGAGTTTTGTTGCACATTTTGTTGTTCCTGTGTTGGTTGTGCTATAGTTAAGAAATGATAATTAAAGATATTAGCAGTGTGGTCATTATAATTTTTTAATTTGATATCCTTTGAATGATTAATTTGTTTTCGTCCCATTAGGCTGTTTATAGTATTCCAGGTGGACTTACTGTTTCCTTGTTCCTTCTTGAGCTTATCCTGAAAATATCCATTTTTTGCAGCTCGAAGTAGTGTTACTAATTTGTTCCTGTAAGCTTTATATCTGGTTCCAAAAGACAAAGGCCATTTTGATGCAAGCCTTTCTAATCTTTGTTTCTCTTTGATACTATTTTTTAATCCTGCAGTTATGTGTGGGCATCTGTTGTTTTTATTATTTACAGTCGATTTTCTTAGAGGAAAGCAGTCATGAAATTTATCTCTAAATGTACAGTGAAATTTTTTAAAAGCTTCATTTGCGTTATTTAGGTTTATGATATGTTGCCATTTTTCATGTGATATATCCCTTAGTAAATTTAGCTATGTTATCATCAATGTCTTTATTCTACATATGCATCAAATTTATGTTCTTTTTTAAACTGGGAGTATACTGCGATATGATCTGTTATGTCGGTGTACACTATGTAATTGCTTATGTTGTCTTCAAGATTTGTGTTCCAAATATGATCAATTAGAGATGCACTATTTTCAATTACTCTCGTAGGTTTAGTAGTTAGTGGAAAGCAGCCATGTGAATACATTATGTTTATAAAATCAGTTACTCTTTGATCATTTATTTTAAACATATCTAAGTTCCAATCACTGAATAAATAAATAGTTTTGTACTCTTTTATTGCTGCAAAATCAAATACTTTCAGTAAAGCTCCAAGGAATTCAGGCATGTTCCCCTTCGTTGGTCTATATACAGATGCAAAGAAGCAATTTTCCTTACCGTTATGTACCTGTACACTAACACATTCAATGAATCGTTCCATCATACTGCACTCCTTTATAACACTCGAGCTATACTTATTTGCTACATACATACATACACCTCCACCTTTCCTGTCTCTGTTCTGAGTGAACATATTATACCCTGTTATATTATACAATGATTCAATATCATTATCTAGCCTAGTCTCTGAAAAACCCATTACATCACATATATTATTTTCTGTTAAACATTGATCAACAAATATTTGAAGATTATTTGCAAGACTTCTAATGTTCATGCACAAAACCGGAAATGCATTAGAATTATTTAAATTTGAATACAGTTCATTTAAGTATACAGTGTTCCTTCCATTATCGTGATGGTTCGGTTGCGGGACCCGGCGCGAGACAGGAAAATCGCGAAGTAGAATCAGCCTATATGTACATAGATATTTTAATTTATTTTTACGTTTACGCTGTATAAACCCTCCCTGTACTGTTAACAAACCACCCTTTACTTCATAAATAACAGCATGCAACGTAAATTTATATGAAAGAGATAGATAAAATTACGGTGAATGAAGTGGTAATTACATGACATACTCATGTACAAAAGTATTTTACAGTTATTTTTACGTTTACTTACTGTATAAACCCTCCCTGCACTGTTAAAAAAACACCCTCTACTTTATAAATAACAGCAAGCAACGTAAATTTTTATGAAAGTGATAGGAAAACTTACCGTGAATGAGGTGATGATGACATGACATACTCATATACATAGGTATTTTACAATTATTTTTACGTTTACGTACTGTATAAACCCTCCCTGCACTGTTAAAAAACACCCTTTAATTTTATAAATAACAGCATGCAACGTAAATTTATATGAAAGTGGTAGGAAAACTGGCCGTGAATGAGGTGATGATGACGTGACATACTCATGTACATAGGTATTTTACAATTATTTTTACGTTTACGTACTGTATAAACCCTCCCTGCACTGTTAAAAAAACACCCTTTACTTTATAAATAACAGCAAGCAACGTAAATTTTTATGAAAGTGATTGGAAAACTTACCGTGAATGAGGTGATGATGACGTGACATACTCATATACATAGGTATTTTACAATTATTTTTACGTTTACGTACTGTATAAACCCTGCCTGCTCTGTTAAAAAAACACCCTTTACTTTGTAAATAACAGCATGCAACGTAAATTTATATGAAAGTGATAGGAAAACTTACCGTGAATGAGGTGATGATGACGTGACATACTCATGTACATAGGTATTTTACAATTATTTTTACGTTTACCTACTGTATAAACCCTCCCTGCACTGTTAAAAAAAACACCCTTTACATTTTTTATCAATTAAATAATGAAATTTGTTTTTTTCAATAAAAAAATAAAAATACAGAAAATTTTTATTTTTTCAATATTTTAATATTTTTGCGTATACCCAAAAAATAAAATAATAATTTGCCAAAAAAAAAACCGTGGTACAGTGAAAACATGAATATGTTTGCAGATGATGCAAAGATTGTGAAGAAAGTAAAAAACGAGAACAATGGTAGAGAACTTCAGGAGGATCTAAATAATCTGCATGAGTGGTCAGAAAAGTGGCTAATGAAATTCAATACTTCAAAATGTAAGGTAATGAGAATGGGTACAAGTGCAAGAAGGCCCAAGCTTGACTACTCGGTGGCTGGAGTACAACTTCAAGAGACAGAAAATGAGAGAGATCTAGGAGTAAACATACTGGCAGATTTGTCTCCAGAAATACATATAAATGGCATAGTAAGGGCAGCATATGCATTCTTATCAAATGTAAGGGTAGCCTTCAGGCACTTGAAAAAGCACATAGCTAAGCTTGAAAAAGTTCAAAGACATGCCACGAAACTGGTGCCAGAAATACGCAATCTCAGTTATGATGAGAGGCTGAGGGAATTAGACTTACCATCACTCGAAGCTAGAAGAGTGAGGGGGGATATGGTGACAGTTTTTAAATTCCTTCATGGTTATGATAGAGTGGATAGGGATCGATATTTTGATATGGCTGGCTCTAGAACTAGAGGTCATAGTTTGAAGCTTCGTAAGAAAACTTCTTTGCAGGATGTAAGGAAATGCTTTTTCAGTGTAAGAGTAGTTGATAATTGGAATTCGCTACGCGAGGAGGTAGTTAATGCTATCTCAATCCATAGTTTTAAGGACAGGTATGATAAGTATCACTAAGTATAAAATGGAACCGATGAGGAGACGGGAAGATACGAGCTTTGGGCTCTTTCCTGTAAACACAATTTAGGTAATCACAATCCAGTGAGGGATCACTGTATATAAATTGAAAAAGTGTTGGTTGCGTTTCTCATATTATTAAAAAACAAATCTAATCTATTTCATTTTCTAGATCAAGTGGGTTAAATATCAGTTACTCTTTGATCATTTATTTTAAACATATCTAAGTTCCAATCACTGAATAAATAAATAGTTTTGTACTCTTTTATTGCTGCAAAATCAAATACTTTCAGTAAAGCTCCAAGGAATTCAGGCATGTTCCCCTTCGTTGGTCTATATACAGATGCAAAGAAGCAATTTTCCTTACCGTTATGTACCTGTACACTAACACATTCAATGAATCGTTCCATCATACTGCACTCCTTTATAACACTCGAGCTATACTTATTTGCTACATACATACATACACCTCCACCTTTCCTGTCTCTGTTCTGAGTGAACATATTATACCCTGTTATATTATACAATGATTCAATATCATTATCTAGCCTAGTCTCTGAAAAACCCATTACATCACATATATTATTTTCTGTTAAACATTGATCAACAAATATTTGAAGATTATTTGCAAGACTTCTAATGTTCATGCACAAAACCGGAAATGCATTAGAATTATTTAAATTTGAATACAGTTCATTTAAGTATACAGTGTTCCTTCCATTATCGTGATGGTTCGGTTGCGGGACCCGGCGCGAGACAGGAAAATCGCGAAGTAGAATCAGCCTATATGTACATAGATATTTTAATTTATTTTTACGTTTACGCTGTATAAACCCTCCCTGTACTGTTAACAAACCACCCTTTACTTCATAAATAACAGCATGCAACGTAAATTTATATGAAAGAGATAGATAAAATTACGGTGAATGAAGTGGTAATTACATGACATACTCATGTACAAAAGTATTTTACAGTTATTTTTACGTTTACTTACTGTATAAACCCTCCCTGCACTGTTAAAAAAACACCCTCTACTTTATAAATAACAGCAAGCAACGTAAATTTTTATGAAAGTGATAGGAAAACTTACCGTGAATGAGGTGATGATGACATGACATACTCATATACATAGGTATTTTACAATTATTTTTACGTTTACGTACTGTATAAACCCTCCCTGCACTGTTAAAAAAACACCCTTTAATTTTATAAATAACAGCATGCAACGTAAATTTATATGAAAGTGGTAGGAAAACTGGCCGTGAATGAGGTGATGATGACGTGACATACTCATGTACATAGGTATTTTACAATTATTTTTACGTTTACGTACTGTATAAACCCTCCCTGCACTGTTAAAAAAACACCCTTTACTTTATAAATAACAGCAAGCAACGTAAATTTTTATGAAAGTGATTGGAAAACTTACCGTGAATGAGGTGATGATGACGTGACATACTCATATACATAGGTATTTTACAATTATTTTTACGTTTACGTACTGTATAAACCCTGCCTGCTCTGTTAAAAAAACACCCTTTACTTTGTAAATAACAGCATGCAACGTAAATTTATATGAAAGTGATAGGAAAACTTACCGTGAATGAGGTGATGATGACGTGACATACTCATGTACATAGGTATTTTACAATTATTTTTACGTTTACCTACTGTATAAACCCTCCCTGCACTGTTAAAAAAACACCCTTTACTTTATAAATAACAGCATGCAACGTAAATTTATATAAAAGTGATAGATAAAATTATGGTGAATGAAGTGGTAATTACTTGACATACTCATGTGCATAGGTATTTTACAATTATTTTTACGTTTACGTACTGTATAAACCCTCCCTGCACTGTTAAAAAAACACCCTTTACATTTTTTATCAATTAAATAATGAAATTTGTTTTTTTCAATAAAAAAATAAAAATACAGAAAATTTTTATTTTTTCAATATTTTAATATTTTTGCGTATACCCAAAAAATAAAATAATAATTTGCCAAAAAAAAAACCGTGGTACAGTGAAAACATGAATATGTTTGCAGATGATGCAAAGATTGTGAAGAAAGTAAAAAACGAGAACAATGGTAGAGAACTTCAGGAGGATCTAAATAATCTGCATGAGTGGTCAGAAAAGTGGCTAATGAAATTCAATACTTCAAAATGTAAGGTAATGAGAATGGGTACAAGTGCAAGAAGGCCCAAGCTTGACTACTCAGTGGCTGGAGTACAACTTCAAGAGACAGAAAATGAGAGAGATCTAGGAGTAAACATACTGGCAGATTTGTCTCCAGAAATACATATAAATGGCATAGTAAGGGCAGCATATGCATTCTTATCAAATGTAAGGGTAGCCTTCAGGCACTTGAAAAAGCACATAGCTAAGCTTGAAAAAGTTCAAAGACATGCCACGAAACTGGTGCCAGAAATACGCAATCTCAGTTATGATGAGAGGCTGAGGGAATTAGACTTACCATCACTCGAAGCTAGAAGAGTGAGGGGGGATATGGTGACAGTTTTTAAATTCCTTCATGGTTATGATAGAGTGGATAGGGATCGATATTTTGATATGGCTGGCTCTAGAACTAGAGGTCATAGTTTGAAGCTTCGTAAGAAAACTTCTTTGCAGGATGTAAGGAAATGCTTTTTCAGTGTAAGAGTAGTTGATAATTGGAATTCGCTACGCGAGGAGGTAGTTAATGCTATCTCAATCCATAGTTTTAAGGACAGGTATGATAAGTATCACTAAGTATAAAATGGAACCGATGAGGAGACGGGAAGATACGAGCTTTGGGCTCTTTCCTGTAAACACAATTTAGGTAATCACAATCCAGCGAGGGATCACTGTATATAAATTGAAAAAGTGTTGGTTGCGTTTCTCATATTATTAAAAAACAAATCTAATCTATTTCATTTTCTAGATCAAGTGGGTTAAATATCATCTTATCAAGCTCATTAATACATAAGTAATTTGGAAGTACTTTGTCGTTGTTTGTTAGCCTTATAAGTTCATCGTCACTAATGAAATAGTATGGAAGGTATCTATTTACAGCCATGGTGAAGAAATAAATTACACTACTTTTACATTTACTGACTTACAAGTTACCATTTACTTCTTCCAAATCTTACCGGGTTCTTCCGGCCATTTATTGGTTTAGGGTGAGAGCGTTTTATAGCGCCCGTGGCGGGAGACACGGCAGGAGGGGGTGCGGGTGATGACATATCGCTCTCCCCCCCACTCCCGTGCCCCCCCCCCCCACCGATCCTGGTTATCTCCTCAACCGCGCCACCCACAGCACCAGCCACACTCTCGGTGTTGTATAGTTCCTTCACGATGAGCTTAGTATGTCTAAAGTAGGCTATTTTCCCTGCTGATCTAGCCTTTTTTAGTTGTGGCATCTGTGGTGGACAAATAAGTCGTCACACAGCATTGTTGTGTACATATATATGAAGCTAATGGTTTTATTTATTTGTTTACGTATATGGTTATGTGAAGGATCTAGTTTGAATTTATTTACAAAACTACTACATACATAGTAGTAAATATGATCTCAATGGGGAACAGTTTATTGAGCATGGTGGACCAATAGTTTTTTATTTATTTGTTTATGTATTTTGTTATGTGAAGGACCTACTTTAAATTTATTTACAAAATTACCAAACACATGGTAATATTTACGATCTTTAAGTGGAACAGTTTGTTGGTTGTGGTGAATGAATACTTTGTCACATGGCATTAGATTGAGAACAAGAAGCGTCGCCCAATTCCCACTTGTACACCCTAGAGTCCTTGTGCTCATCCGCTCATTGCTTCATATCGCTTATGTTTGCGATACTTCTTGATCTGTACCATGCCCCCCAAGCATCGTTATGGATTCCCTGCGTTGTTACAGGGAAATTTGGGAGAAGCTAGCATCCTTCCAGACTCGCCTCGACCATGCCTTCATAAAGGTAGAGCCCCCAGCAACAGATTCTGCACCCTTTACCTCAGCTACCTCTACTGATTCACCTGCCCCTGTATCTCCAGCATCTGCTGAAGGTTCTTTTACCTCTTCGGACTCACCTGCCCCAGTCTCTTCAGCACCTGCCTCTACAGCTTCCTCCTCCCAATAAGCCTGTCTTTCCCTCCTTTGCAATACTCCTTCCAGTGTGTAAGCCAACCACAGGAGTAAAGGTAAGCAATACAGTATAGTGTACTTGCACTGTTTTTATGTCTTAAATTATGAATTTTACTACTATGTTACCGTAGGTGAGTGAGCTAGGTTCTTATTAAGGCATCTCTGACCTACGCTGAATATCGGATATGTCACGTTTCGAAAATAGACCTCTCTCTCTCTCTCTGTATATATAATATATATAATATATATATATATATATATATATATATATATATATATATATATATATATATATATATATATATATATATATATATATATATATATATATATATATATCTTCTTCTTCGTCTACATCTTTTCCCACTTTTATGTGGGGTCGATGTTTCTGGCCAGTTTTCTCCATTTGTTTCTGTCCCATACCTCATCACCCAACAAACCTTTAGACCTCAGGTCGTCATTGATGCAATCCATCCACCTACACTTTGGTCTCCCTCTCCTTCTCCTACTCTGTATATCCATTTCCATCACCCTCCTCCCAACATACTGTTCATCCCTCCTAACAACATGATCATACCATCTTAGTCTACTTTCTTGTATCTTATCTGATATTTTTCTAACTTTTGAGGTACACCTAGGTCTCAGAATAACACCTAGATAGGTTCTCAGAAGTGTCGGGTAAATGGATAATCGCGTGAAAAAACGAGTTATTTTTCATAGGAAACAATGATAACGGCCATAGATACGTTCCAAACCTTACATAGACACACCATGCCAAAGATATAAGATAAGTAAAAAACATACTTTATTACTACATAGCAAAGCAGAAAGCCCTGTATCTATTTTTAAGAGTATACAAAAGATATTCATATTCACTTTACAGCTAAAAATTAACATACATTACTCTATTATTCAGTGGGCAACAGTTATACAGTACACTGGGACATGCATGGTGGCAGTGAGCAAGTAACTTATGTGGTAGAAGAGGAGGAGGATGCAGGAGAACGAGCCTCTATCTGCAAATGTATACAAAGATAAAATAAGAATTATAAATAACCAAAGGAAGACTAAAAAACGAAAAAAAAAATTAATTATGCAATTCCTAAATCTACCATATGACAGATTAAAAAAACTTAATCTACATTCTCTAGACAGGCACAGAGTTAGGGGGGATATGATTGAGGTGTATAAATGGTTTAAAGGGATTAACAAGGGTGATATTAATAAAGTTTTAAAAATTCATGATCAAACCAGAACTCGTAATGAGTAATGGATTTAATCTTGATAAATTTAGGTTCAGAAGGGAAATTGGTGAAAATTGGCTGGGTAATACCGTAGAGTATTCCTAGTAGGATAATAAATGCCAATATCTTAGACACCTTCAAATGTAGATTAGACAGACATATGACAGAAGTAGGGTGGGTGTATATATAATGTATAATGATGATGATCCTTTCTTATCGTAATCCTCTTTGTACTGGTGGAAGAAGCCTCCGCGGGCGCTTATTTACTATATTATTATTATTATTATTATTATTATTTTTTAAATATTGTAAATAAGCGCCCGCGGAGGCTTCTTCCACCAGCACAAAGAGGATTACGATAAGAAAAGATCATCATCATTATACATTATATATACACCCACCCTATTGGGTAGAATAGAATGTTGGAGAGAGAGAGAGAGAGAGAGAGAGAGAGAGAGAGAGAGAGAGAGAGAGAGAGAGAGAGAGAGAGAGGAGAGAGAGAGAGAGAGAGAGAGAGAGAGAGAGAGAGAGAGAGAGAGAGAGAGAGAGAGAGAGAAGAGAGAGAGAGAGAATCTTTAATGAACTCTTGTTCATTCAACCAAAACTACATTATTTATTTTAAAAATAATGGTTTAATTACAAATTCGTAATAATAATTATATTAATAATAATAATAATAATAATAATCTCCACAATCATCATCAAAGGAAAATTATTGTTAAAAATAATAATAATAATAATAATAATAATAAGATCTAAGGAGAATTTTTGGAATAGACATCATGAGAGTAATGCAGAGGTATATTAAAACCCAGCAGAGAGCTGGATATTCATTACACATCTTTTATAATCCCTTCACATCTGACAGGTCATTACACTCTCCATCTGTTTCTCTTTACAGCCTGATAAAGGATGTTTTATTTTATCATTTTTTGGTCCATCCTGGTGTTAAAAAAAAAATAAAAATAAAATAATAATAATGGGGGGGGGGGTTATTCGCGAATTCCGAGTTTTTTACTATTATTTTTTGGGGGCGTTATTGCAATTTCGTGGATAAAAAAATCGTGTATAAAACAAACAAGGTGTACCTCTAATTACCTCGTTTCTGATCTTATCGCTTCTTGTCACCCCACACATCCATCTCAACATCCTCATCTCTGCCACATCCAGAGTTTTCTCTTGTGTCTTCTTTATAGCCCATGTCTCTACTCCATACATTATCGCAGGTCTCACAACTGTCTTATGCACTTTACCCCTCAACTTAATCCCTATTCTCCTGTCGCACAGCACCCCAGACACTTTCTTCCAGTTCTTCCATCCCGCTTGTATTCTGTGGTTTATTTCTTACTCTAGGTCACCATCCGTTGCTACTGTTGATCCCAAATACTTGAACTTTTCAACTTTTCATCACCTTCCCCTGCAAATTGATCTCCCCATCCTCATCATCTCTCAACCTCAAGTACTCTGTCTTCTTCCTGCTGATTTTCAGTCCTCTATCCTCCATCACTCGTCTCCACTCCTGAAGCTTCTCCTCTACTACCTCTCGTCTGTTGCTACACAGTACAATGTCATCTGCAAAGAGCATACACCATGGAGACTGATCTCTAATACCCTGGGTTACTACATCCAAGACCAGATCAAATAGATATGGACTCAAAGCAGACCCTTGATGCAGACCAACATTTACTGAGAGACTTTTCGTCAAGCCCACACTGCTCTTAACATTTGCCTCTGCCCTCTCATACATATCTTGGATGATTCTTACATATTTCTCGGGGACTCCCTTTTCTCTAATACACCTCCACACCTCTTGACGTGGTACTCGATCATATGCCTTTTCCAGGTCAATAAAGACCATATGCAGTCCTTTCTGTTTCTCCCTATGCTTTTCCAGCATTTGTCTCAAGGCAAATATGGCATCCACTGTCCCTCTTCCAGGCATGAAGCCAAACTGTTCATCCCCAATTGTCATTACCTCTCTGAGTCTCCTCTCCATGATCTTCTCCCATATCTTCATAGTATGACTTAACAACTCTATACCTCTATAGTTTCCACACTCCTGAATGTCTCCCTTCCCTTTATAGACTGGGATGAGTAAGCTTCCTCTCCATTCTTCTGGCATCTTTTCCTGACTAAAGATCTTTGCATTAAGTCCCACAAGATATCTATGCCTTCCTCTCCAAGACTCTTCCATACCTCCACTGGCATCTTATTAGGTCCTGCTGCCTTTCCATTTTTCATTTTCCTTACTGCCCGCTCTGCCTCTCTTCTAGCCACTGTTGTAGTAACTGCTCTTGGGTTCTCTTTATTTAGTAATCCTTCAAAATAAGTTTCCCATCTGCTTTTTATTTCATCCTCTTCTGCTAGAACTACTCCATAGTTATCCTTTATTTGTCTTACTGGGGTCAAGTCCTTGGTTGCAGCATTTCGGGCCTTGGCAATTCGCCATATATAATATATATATATATATATATATATATATATATATATATATATATATATATATATATATATATATATATATATATATATATACAGTGTTGCCTCACTTATCGCGGTAGTTCGGTTCCGGGACCCGCCGCGAACCAGGAAATCAGCGAAGTAGGATCCGCCTATATGTACCATAGATATTTTAATATATTTTTACGTTTACACTGTATAAACCCTCCCTGCACTGTTAAAAAAACACCCTTTACATTATAAATAACAGCAAGCAACGTAAATTTTTATGAAAGTGATAGATAAAATTACAGTGAATGAGATGATAATGACGTGACATACATATCATTTACAATTATTTTTTCGTTTACGTACTGTATAAACCCTCCCTGCACTGTTAAAAAAAAACACCCTTAACATTATAGATAACAGCAAGCAACGTAAATTTTTATGAAAGTGATAGGAAAACTTACCGTGAATGTGATGATGACGTGACATACATACTCATTTACAATTATTTTTTCGTTTACGTACTGTATAAACCCTCCCTGCACTGTTGAAAAAACACCCTTTACATTATAAATAACAGCAAGCAACGTAAATTTTTATGAAAGTGATAGAAAAAATTACGGTGAATGAGGTGACAATGACGTGACATACATACTCATTTACAATTATTTTTTCGTTTACGTACTGTATAAACCCTGCCTGCACTGTTAAAAAAACACCCTTTACATTATAAATAACAGCAAGCAACGTAAAGTTTTATGAAAGTGATAGATAAAATTACGGTAAATGAGGTGATAATGACGTGACATACATACTCATTTACAATTATTTTTTCGTTTACGTACTGTATAAACCCTCCCTGCACTGTTAAAAAAACACCCTTTACATTATAAATAACAGCAAGCAACGTAAATTTTTATGAAAGTGATAGATAAAATTACGGTGAATGAGGTGATAATGACGTGACATACATACTCATTTACAATTATTTGTTTGTTTACGTACTGTATAAACCCTCCCTGCACTGTTAAAGAAACACCCTTTACATTATAAATAACAGCAAGCAACGTAAATTTTAAGAAAGTGAAAGATAAAATTACGGTGAATGAGGTGATAATGACGTGACATACATACTCATTTACAATTATTTTTTTGTTTACGTACTGTATAAACCCTCCCTGCACTGTTAAAAAAACACCCTTTACATTATAAATAACAGCAAGCAACGTAAATTTTTATGAAAGTGATAGATAAAATTACGGTGAATGAGGTGATAATGATGTGACATACATACTCATTTACAAATATTTTTTCGTTTACTTACTGTATAAACCCTCCCTGCACTGTTAAAAAAACATCCTTTACATTATAAATAACAGCAAGCAACGTAAATTTTTATGAAAGTGATAGATAAAATTACGGTGAATGAGGTGATAATGACGTGACATACATACTCATTTACAATTATTTTTTCATTTACGTACTGTATAAACCCTGCCTGCACTGTTAAAAAAACACCCTTTACATTATAAATAACAGCAAGCAATGTAAATTTTTATGAAAGTGATAGATAAAATTACCATGAATGAGGTGATGATGACGTGACACACATACTCATTTACAATTATTTTTTCGTTTACGAACTGTATAAACCCTCCCTGCACTGTTAAAAAAACACCCTTTACATTATAAATAACAGCACGCAACGTAAATTTAAAAAAAAAATGAAAATACTGAAAATGTTTTTTTTCAATATTTTAATATTTTTGTGTATACCCATAAAATATAATAATAATTTATAAAAAAAAAAACCGCGATAGAGTGAGAACGCGAACCAAGAAGCGCGAATAACCGGGGTAACACTGTATATATATATATATATATATATATATATATATATATATATATATATATATATATATATATATATATATATATATATATATATATATATATATATATATATAATATATATATATATATGAAGTGGTCCGTTTTACATCATGGACTCTCTTTTCTAGTAAGGGCTAGGATAGTGCCTTCTTGTGAAAGATTTTGATTTTGGCAGGTGTATTGCTACCCTGAGTGAATGCACTTCCCAACCTTAAACCATAGCATGCTATGAACTCTCAACCTGATGCCTCAAAGTCTTGGAAGCTACCTTTATTGCAACTGCGACCCCACACACTCACCCCCTCAGATTGCATGGATAGGAGTTCATGGGCCGGGAGTAAAGAACATAATCTTTTCAGCCACAGAGGTATGCAAAGTGCTCATGGAGTTAGATGCCCATAAAATTACAGGTCCTTATGATATAACCCTTTATGTACTTAAGAAATGACCTAAATCAATATTGGTGGCACTATGCAGCATAATTGAAAAGTCACTGGAATCTGGGGAGATTCCAAGATGCTGGAAATAAGCGAATATGGTCCCTATCTTAAAAAGGCAAGAAGGGATGCAGCTCTAAACTATAGGCCTGTTTCCTTAACCAGCATAGTTTGCAAAGTTAAGGAGAAATTACTAAAAAACACATCTCTCTTCACGTGGAATCCTTCAACTTTTTGTCAGAGAGATAACATGGCTTCAGAGAAGGTATGTCAACCGTAACAAACTTATTATAATTTTATGATGAGGTAAGCCGGATCTCACAGGAAAGAGAAGGCTGTGCGGATTGCATATTCCTAGACTTTCAGGAGGCATCTTATACGTATCAAAAAGCTTCAAGTAATGCCGAGAATAGGTGTAAATGTCTAGGAATGGATAAAAACTTACTTAGAAGGAGGTGAGAGTAAGACTCAGTGTCTGAATGGAGAAGGGTTCATTGTGGGGTTCATAGGGGTTCAGTTTTAGGGCCACTTTTGTTCCTTGTATATGTAAATGACATACCAGAGTCTGTAAATTCATCCTTGAATATGTTTGCAGATGATGCAAAGATTGTGAAGTATGTAAGAGATGAGAACAATGGTAGAGAACTTCAGGAAGACCTAAATAGTCTACACGAGTGGTCAGAGAAGTGGCTAATGAAATTCATTACTTCTAAATGTAAGGTAATGAGAATGGGTACAAGTGCGAGAAGGCCCAAGCTTGAATACTCAATAGCAGCAGCAGAACTTCAAGAAAGGGAAAATGAGAGAGATCTAAGAGTAAACATGCTGGCAGATTGTCTCTGAATGTGCTTATAAATGGTATAGTAAGGGCAGCATATGCTTTCTTAGCAAATGTAAGGGTAGCCTTCAGACACATGGGCAAGGAAATGTTCAGAAATATTTATGTAACCTATATGAGGCCAAAGCTTCAATATGCAGCCCCCTTTTGGAAGCCACACTTGAAAAAGCACATAATTAAGCTGGAAAAAGTTCAAGCATATGCCACCAAACTGTTGCCAGAAATACACAATCTCAGTTATGAGGAGAGGCTGAGGGAATTAAACTTACCATCACTCGAAGCTAAGAGAATAAGGGGGTATGTGGTGACGGTTTATAAATTCCTTAATGGTTAAGACAGAGTAGATAGGGACTGATATTTTGATATGGCTGGCACTAGAATTAGAGGTCATAGTTTGAGGCTTCATAAGAAATCTTCTTTGTTCGATGTAAGGAAGTACTTTTTTTAGTGTAAAAGTAGTTGATGAATATTAGTTGCAAGTGAGGAGGTAGTTAATGCAAACTCAATCCATAGTTTTAATGAAAAGTATGCTAGATATCGCTGAGTATAAAAATGGAACCAAGCAGGAGACGGGGAGTTACAAGCATGGGATTCTTTCCTGTAAGCACAAGTAGGTAATTACATAGTATACTGGAGGTCCTCAGTTTACGATGTCTTTGACTTACAATGTTTTATGATTACAATGATTTGCGTTGTAATTACAAACCTCATGCGCGGAATAGTTTGTTGAGCGCGTCGGAAGAATATGTGGCCATGTTGTGTACAGTATTGAATTTACATAAGAATTTTGCATTAAAATGTTTACTGAGCGTGGCTGAAGAATACATCGTCAAGTGACATTATTGGGTATGTATATATCAAGCTATTGGTTATTTATTTATCTGTTTATGTATTTGGTTATATGAAGGTCCTAGTTTGAATTTATTTATAAAATTATCAAATACATGTACAGACACTCCCCAACTTACGAATGAGTTAGGTTCAGGAAGTCCATTTGTAAGTAGAATTGTTCGCATATTGTGATTAAGTAAAAAATAAAATTACTGTACAGTACATACATATGCAGTACTGTATAGTATTTAAGCTAAAGACATTTAACTACTACATAAAACATAAAGTATACAGTACTAATAAATTGTAAAACAATAATAATAATGTAATAATACAGTACAATATAGTCATACATACATCAATACTTAATGGGTACGTTTTTGTTTGTATCTGTGAATGTTGGAAACTTGGTTGTTAGAAGGTAAGGGAGCTTCGGCACATAGTTGTAAATACAAACTTTGTGCTCGGATAGTTTGTTGAGCGTGGCGGAAGAATACATCGTCATGCAGCAATAGACTGAGGAAGACGCATCACTCAATTCCCGCTCGTACGCCATATTGTTATAGTGCTTATTCGCTCTTCAGTTTGTTTTACTTATGTTTTAGACACTTTTTGGCCTGTATTATGTCTCCCAAGCAAATAACAGATTCTTCTGATGGCAATGCTTCGAAAAAAAGGAAAGCAATCACCATAGAAGTTAGATTAATACACCCAGTTCTTGGAATAACGCGGATAGGTTCTCAGAAGTGACGTGTAATGTAAAAATCGCGTAATGGAACGAGTCATTTTCCATAAGAAACAATGATAATGGGCATAGATATGTTTCACAACCGTACATAGACACACTTTGCCAAAGATATAAGTAAAACATATTTTACAAGTACATAATAAAGCAGAAAGACCTTTAGCTGTTTTTATTGAAAAGATATTCAGATTTACTGTACAGCAAGCAAATTAACATACTCTATTATACAGTGGGCAACAGGCATACACTGGGACGTGCATGGTGGCGGTTAGGACGTAACTTAAGCAGTAGAAGAGGAGGAGAATGCAGGAGAACGAACCTCTATCTGCAAACGTTTTGCTGCCTCTGTATCAGCTGATGCGCTCCAGCACACTTTTCCCCTGACGATATTATATGGCAAGTTTGTTTGCTGTTTGTTCTGAATGCTCATCCACGTACATAGTATTTTCTCCATTCTCTCCATAATATCTGATCGAGAATATAAAGACTTAAGCGAAGTTAAACTAACACCAGCTGCTTTTGCACTTTTCTTTATTCTTTCCGCATTTTCACAGATAGTGCGCATACTATTGCCTTTATCACTCTTTTGGGAGTAGAAGCACTTCCACAGTCTTTTCCTGGGTGTTTACTGACCATGAAAGTACATAAAATAAAAAGCATTGGAAATACAAACCTTAACACAAACACAGTTAGAACAAGCGATATATCCACACAGTATGCTGGCTGAAGAGAAAATGAAGCATATGGCAGCATGGGGGAAAAGTGCCTCCAAGGCAGTCGATTATTTACTATAACAAAATTTTTTTTTTTATAATTGTTTGGGCAGGAGTAATTCGTGTATGTCACATTTTTTACTGTTATATTTTGGGGGCGTTATTCCAATTTCGCGTATTTTAAACACGAGTAAAAAGCGAACTGAGTGTATAGTGAAACGCTCAAAAAGGGAAAAACTACCAACTGGCCAATTACAGGGGTTAAACTATTTGACAGTGGCGAAGATTATGAAGGATAAAGATCACATTTTTGGACATGTGAAAGGTTCTGTGAAGTCCACTGTGATTACTAAGTAGTGTAGTGGCCTAATGACTGAGATGGGAAGGTTATTAGTGCTTCTGGCAGATCATCTAGTATATTGAAGCTATGGTAATTTTACTCAGTGCCTTGATTATAATCGTTATTAACCGCTTAGTTTGCTTGAATGTCTACTTTCTCATACTGTAATATAATGTTCTTCTTAAAATTCTGCTATTATTTCTGTCAATATTGCTATTCCTCAGGTTTGGCATAATCTGCAAGTAAGGGTTATAAATGAATATAAAAGTACACACACACACATGTCGTATTCCCGGAAAGGTGTAAAATTATATGATGAACCATTAAAATGTCATATAAAGATGGAAGGGTAAACAATAATCAAATATAATCATCAGAATCACTATTTTCCTGATTAAGCTTTAATGCTTGAGACAGCCTGCAACCTGTTGGCATGATACATTCAATTCTTAACACAGACTGTGAGAAAATGATAACAGTATCAAGAATCTTAAACAACTGAAACGGATTTTCATGTCCTTCAAATTTCAAGTTGGAAAATAAGTCAGTTAGCAGATATTCATCCCTTTTTTCAAAGAAATTTTTAATATGATAGTCAAACTTGACATTATATTCTACATATCTCTCATGAGGTAATCTTGATTTCTTAAACAATAAAAAGGGGATTTCATTGAATATCTCAACTGTTACAGATTTAGTTATTTCACAAAATTTTTTCACATCACCCAAAACATTATTAACAATCAAATATTTACAAAACAGTGCCATATAGCCCCCTAATGGTGCAGAATAGAATTGCGGCAAAGGGTCATCTGATGAAGGGGTGAGAATCAGTGAATCGATATTATGCTTTTCCAAGGTACTGGGTATGTTTGTTTGGGGATTTGAGAATTCATCTTGATGAGAGACAGTGGGAAATGTGAACTTTTCACTTGTACATGAACCAAATTCATTTCTCTCCAATGCTGTTTGGCAATTGGATACCAATAAACAGTCAACAAGCCACTGATTTACATATTTAAAGAACTTACATACTGCAGCAGAGAATTGCTTACACTGTGAAGTAGTTGGACCACAGACAACAACTTGACTGACTCTTGGAATTTGGAGTCTAACATATTGAGACGTACCTAGTGTAACAAGCTCTAATTTTTCAATTAAACCAATAGATTCTGACGCAACATCATTCACAATAGTAATAGGGTTTACAGGAAATTTTGAGGTCAAGAAATTCCATTCGTCAACATCAATCATATCTATCACAGAGAAGCCATTCTTTTTGCAGAGTAAAACAGCCCAATCAGGAAAATAAACAGAAGAAAATATTATGCAGGTAGAATATGTCTTGAGCATTGTAAGGCATCTAGTTAAAAGGTTGTTGTAATACATGATGCTACTCATTAAGATATCGTGATCCCTAGTTTCTATCACAGGTTTAGAGTATCCCTCCTCATTCTCTTCGAGTACTAAGGACCAAAAGATAAAAGGGACATTATCTAATGACATAGTTTCATTCAAAAACTTGAAATTTCTTGTAATGACAAATCCTTGAGCAACGTGAGATTTCAGCAATGGTGTATTATATACCTCCACAATTGCTGCCACTGGGTTCCTGGAAATCTCGTCAAGAAGCTTCACTAAATCTCGACTGGAGTTACACTGACTTGCTATAAATGATGTAAACAGTTTGGAGAGTGTTGTAGCGATAAGTTTTGAGAACTTGGTTACAAAGAAATTTTCTGCAGACTTGCCAAGTATATCTCCTAAAGCTTCAAAGTTATGAAGAGGGTAATTTTGAATGCCTGTCTCAAAAGCAAGTCTCAGGATAGCTGGTATAATATTTTCTTTGATATCATGCAAGACCTGTAACATTTTTTGTCTTACAGATTGTGGCACTTGACAATATGATGATAAATGTTTATCTAACGATCGCAATATACAACTTAACAATAAAACTGCTCTTTTAGATCCATCACCATACTGTTTTGACTGATCAACAATTCCTCTAGATACCATATCTAATATAGGATCGCAAACTGACAATGATGACAGCAGTTCAATGCCATCTTGCGTAATAGTAACGCAACCACTTCTTTCCATTAATACTGCTTTCCCATGAGGACCAAAGGAATTCTCCATGACTGATGCTAGTCCTCCACACTGGATAACATGCTTCTTTAAGCTGAAATCCCTCTGATGTAGGGCCATCTTGACCTGTAATAAATGTCATTTTTAAGTCTGCGTTGCATGAAATTGAAATTTAGTATGAGACAGGATTGAGCAATATGTTATACATTGTTGATGAACTTTATAATAAAGACATAAATATTGCATTCTGAGGAAGAAAAAGAGTATTTTTTTGAGTCTCCAGTAGTGCTTCGAGAGACTCTTTCTCTGGTGGTGGCGGAGCCAATCCAGATTCGAGTCTCAAAAAACAGGTAATATTAATATTTCCATCCAAATGCTCAAGTTGGTGATTCATTATACAGCTCTGAACGGAAATAGGTTAAGGTACAACCCAGATCTGTCTTGCTTGCAAACACCACATCTTATCTTAAGCAATCTACTAGGGACAGACATTAGTATGGAGAACCTGGCTTTTAAATACAATACTATCTGACTCATACATGAATAATAATCTTAAATAAATACTGACTTAATTAGATTACAGACCCTCCTCGACTTACGAACATCCAGAGCTACGAACGAATTGTGTTGTTAGTTCAACACTATTATTATTATTATAACAATTTATTAATATAATTCATGTTTTACGTTTCATTATTGTGTCTTTAGGATAAGAAAACAAAAGTGTTATGTTATAACACAATTTTATTATGTTAAATACATGATGTAGGAATGTTTGGTAGATATATACTGTATACGCAATACAGCACTGTGCATACAAAACAGCAACTTACAAACAATTCAGGATACGCGCAACCATTCGGAATGTAACTCATTTGTAAGTTGGGAAGCATCTGCACCTTTACATATAAAGCACACTGTATGTATAATAAATATGTGAGCTAACTAAAAGAAGAAAACTTGGAAGCAAATCAAATGCTATTTTAAGCCTTTCCCCTATGCAGGATCCATTCTAATCTGAAGTGTTTGTCTTTAATAATAAAATATAGAGGGCAGACATTACTGCTGAATGTTTGACAGCCCTTTAATACAATTGGGAAGTGTAGTCCCGTTCCTTGGAACATCCCCTTTGCCACTCTCTCATAAAGTATAGGAAGAGTGAACCAACCATCAGTCTGTCCCTTCAATTGGGAAGGGATCAGCAGACTAGCTCTCCCGTTACTTCTGGATCTCAGAATTATGTGTCCCAAAAGCATATGTCAGAAAAGACAGGAGTAACCTTATTCACTTATTAAGGATCACCTTCCTCTATGCTCTTCTTGGGTAGAAAAACTGACTGGGCATGCTGTGACTCTACAACTCCTGAATTTACTGAGGCAACAAGTATAGTGGTTACCGATGATAGACAGACAATATGGATGGGGAGGAGGACCTTTAATAATTGCTGATATAAGGAAATTTTTACTGAGGACTGCAAGTAATTAGCTTAATCTTCCCGAGTTCCACTGATCAAAGAGAGGAGTGGAATCTGAGAAAATTTTAAATGAATTTTTTTTTTTATGAGTGACACCAGGAGAGGCAAGAAAAGCACCCTCATCAGGATTGGGCACGAAGAACATATTAAGAAGAAGAAAAAGTAAAAGTTTAAGGACAAGGCAGACATAGGTGAATGATACACAATAGGAAAAGGGCAGGCTGAAAGAATAGGCAATGCATTGAGGCCCTAGAGATATGGCAGGATTAAGTCCTGAGAAAGCTGGAGATAGATGGGAAGAAGCAGTTGCTGCACTGACCTATCTGTGAGCTACAAATCTCCACACACTACCTGTGAGACAAGGCCGCTTGGCGAGTGTTACGTGGTCTCGGCAGTGGGGGAGAGATGCAACTTGCCAACTCATCAGGGCAGCAATGGAAGTAGATGTTACCTTACGGTGATGAGAAAGAATTCGGATTAAAAGTAAGAGAATGGTCATTGATGAGTCTAACTGCCTTCCAATCAAACCTATCAAGGAGATAAGTATATGAAGAAGCACCCCAGATGTGCGAGCAGTGTTTTAAGCAGGGACGGATAAGATCTTTATAAATTTTAAGTAACTGTAAAGAGGAAGAGTGATGATGAAAATTAAACAAAACCCTCAAATTTTTTTTATGCATATTAAAGAATTTTGGATTGTGTAACTCCTCCAAGAAAGACATGTTAGATGCTATCTGGATTCCTAATATGTTAATAGAATTAAGAGGGTAAATTTTGTTAGTTTCGAAGACAATTGGGCGATCAGGAGGAGAAGAAAAAGATAAAGAGATAAACAGAAACTGTGTCTTGGAGGAATGAAATTTAACTAAATTTTTGGTGCTCAACTCAGATACTCTCTGTAAATTGGAGTTAAGAGTTGAAGAGAGAGTGATACGAGACCGATTACAAGTAGCAGATGAAGGATGTCAAGAGAAGGAAGAGGAAAAATGAAGGGTAGAGTTGTCGGCAAAGGCATGGAGAGGAGAGCAGAATGGGGACTGGAGAAGATCGTTGATGAAGAGAAGGAAAGGAGTAGGTGAAAGAACAGAATCCTGTGGAACACCACTGGTAACAGGGGATGAGTTAGATGTTGCACAGCCAACAATCACCGATATGAAGTGGTCAGAAAGAAAACTGTAAATCAGAGAACAGAGAGAAGGGGTAAAGCCTTAAGAAAGGGGTTTGGCCAAAAGAGCCTTGTGCCAGACTTTGTCAAAAGCCTTAGAGATATCACAGGGGACAAAAAAGGATTCCCCATACTTCTTCACAGTAACATACATGAGTAAGATAGGGCAGGAGATCACCAGTGGATCTTGGTCTGAGGAAGCAGTACTGTTGATCAGATATAAGCAAGTTACATTCAAGATGCATCAAGAAGAGAGAATTGAGTAAAGTTTTGTATATTTTAGTGATATCAGAGGTTAGGGCAATAAGTCGGTAGCTAGAAGGCAATAAGTCGGTAGCTAGAAGGCATAGAGTGGTCACCCTTCTTAGGAATAGGCTGAGCTAGGGCGTAATTCCTAGATGAAGGATTAATTCTGGTTTAGAGAATGAGGTGAAAAAGACAGCAAAGCACAAGAGCCAGTTCATTTGCAAACTCCTCAAGGAACCTTGCATGGATACCATTGGTTCTGGATGCCTTATCCGTCTTTAGAAAGCGAAGAACCTAATGGACTTTGCATGAGGAAAAAATTAAGGGAGGGAACAGGGTTAGAAAGAGGTAAATTATTAGGAATAGGTGAGCCGGAATTGATTACAGAAGAGTTGGCAGAAAAATGAGAGCCAAAGAGGGTGGCTTTTTAGTGGGAGAGCAAGCTCTAGAACCATCAGGTCGAATAAGAGGGGGAAATTTTCAGTTAAAGAATTTTTTGGAAAGGTTTTTGGCTAAGGACCAGAAACATTTTATCAGTGGGAGAGGAGTTAAGGTCATTAACTTTCCTTCTTAAAAAGGAGGCATTAGACCTTCGAATCTGAGCAGTGCAGTGATTGCTGGTTGTAATAAAAGCAGAGCAATTTGAATCTGAAGGAGAGGCTGGTATGACTGGCATGTTTGATCCCTGGCCTGAATAGCAATAGAGTAGGCACAGTTAAACCAAGGTTTAGGGGGAGAAAAAGTTTTCATAGAGGAGGGGATGAACACCTCCATGCCTGAGGTTATGATATTGGCAATTGCTAGGGCTACCTGATTAGGGTTGTGGGTCCAAAAGCAGTAATCACCTCATGGGAAGTCAAAGAGAAAGTTATGCAAATCACGTTGATTACACTCAAAGTTCCATTAGCGGTGCTGAATAAGATAAATTGATGGAGTGGGAGTGAATATGGAGGAAACTGAGTTCAAAGAGTGGTCAGATTTACTAAGAGGGGAAAGCACAGAATATGAATACAGTGTTACCCCGCTGTATCGCGCTTCTTGGTTTGCGGTCTCACTCTATCGCGTTTTTTTTTTGGATAAATTATTATTTTATTTTATGGGTATACGCAAAAATATTAAAATATTGAAATTTTTTTTTTTCAGTATTTTCATTTTTTTTTATTGAAAAATATTTTTCATTATTTAATTGATAAAAAAAATTATTTCCCAGCCTACGAATAATAAAACAGTAAAAAAATAGTAAAAAAACAAATTTAGATATACGTACGTACAGTATAACTCACAGTACAGGGTATTGCATCATGCAAAACAGTGTCCGATAGCGTACAATGTATTGGGGTCACAGCTACGTGAGCTAGCATATATATTTATATTTCCAGTAGTTTCATGATTTTATTGATAAAAAAAAAACGTATTTCTTAGCCTAAGAATAATAAAACAGCAAATAATAGTAAACAGTATTGCACCACGTAAAATACGATACCAGTATCTGTGTTTCGGAAAACGCAAAGGCTCTCACCTACGTGACCTAGTGAATATTAAAATTTTCATAATTTTATTGATAAAACAAGTATTTCCTAGCCTAAGAATAATAAAACAGTAAAAATAATAAAAAAAAACATATAAAGTACTAAAAGTACTTTTACCATGTAAAATACGATACCGCTATCAACGTTTCGGAAAACAAAAAGGCTCTCACCCACGTGACCTAGTGAATATTAAAATTTTCATTATTTTATTGATAAAACAAGTATTTCCTAGCCTAAGAATAATAAAACAGTAAAAAATAATAAAAAAACATAAAGTACTAACTATTTCACCATGTAAAATACGATACCGCTATCAACGTTTCGGAAACGAAAAGGCTCTCACCTACGTGAGATAGTTCATGGAATGCTATTGGCTGAAAGGTTGGGAGACAACGAATCACAGAATTGTTTTTCAATATTTTCTGTATCATGGGGTCTGATTGGCTTTTTCATTGCAGTTTGCTTTTCCCTCCAATTTCCAATGTGCCGCCTCACTCGCTCAGTCTAACTCTCGTGTGCACCGTTCTCGTTGTGCTTACTAATACGTTTTGCTTGTGATTTTTTTTACTCGCATATTAAAACCTTTGCAATGCCTCCCAAGCATCCTTCATCTTCTAAGGCTTCTTGTGGTGAGCCTAAGCGGCAAAGGAAAATGTTAACCATTGTAGATAAAGTGAAACTCTTAGATATGTTGAAAGAAGGAAAAAAGTTTGTGGATGTTGGCCGCTATTTTGGCCTCAATGAATCTACTGTGCGTTACATAAAAAAGGACGAGGCAAAGATCAGGAAAACAGCGAGCATTTCTTTTAATAAATCGGCAAAGAGGCTCGTATCACCCCGCAATAAGGCAGTAGTGCGCATGGAAGCTGCTTTGGCCCTGTGGATTGCTGATTGCAGAAAAAAAAACATCAGCTTAGACACCAATATCATACAAACAAAGGCAAAGAAGCTGTACGAGACATTCGCTGCAAATGAACCCGATGATGACAGTGGCGACCGTGGAGAGGAGGGGAGAGAAGAAGATATCGACGACCCACAACCAGGACCCTCCAGCGATTCTCCATCAAGGATACAACCGTTCGTTGCTAGCAGGGGATGGTTCTTCAGATTTCAAAAACGCTATGGCCTAAAGAGCATTTCAGTTTATGGCGAGGCTGCCTCTGCAGATACAGCTGCCGCAGAAAATTACGTCAAGAATGACTTCAAGAAAATTATCGCCGAAGGGGAATATGTTCCTGAGCAAGTCTTCAACGTGGATGAGACTGGGTTATTTTGGAAGAGAATGCCATCTCGCACTTTTCTCTTCAAGGAAGAAACTAAAGCCCAGGGATTTAAAGCGCACAAAGATCGCGTTACCCTCATCATGTGCGGGAATGGTGCGGGCTTCATGTTAAAGCCTGGGCTTATCTACAAGTCAAAGAACCCTAGGGCTTTGAAGAACAAGAATAAGAATCTGCTGCCAGTGTATTGGATGCATAACCCCAAGGCCTGGATCACGAAAAGCCTCACATTGGACTGGTTTTACCAATGCTTTATCCCTCAGGTAAAACTTTATCTTATGGAAAAAGGCCTTGAATTTAAAGTCCTTCTTTTGATGGATAATGCTGGTGGCCACGCAACCAAGCTCCAATATGACGGTGTTCAAGTAGAGTTCCTGCCACCGAATACGACGTCACTGATTCAGCCTATGGATCAAGGCGTTATTCGTGCGTTCAAGGCCCTATACACACGAAATGCCCTGGCGAACCTAGTTGATTCCATGGATTCGGACAAAGACTTCTCATTGAAGACTTACTGGCGTAATTACACGATTGCCATATGTCTACAAAATATTCAGAAAGCAATCAAAGAGATGAAATCGGCCACAATCAATGCCAGCTGGAAGAAATTGTGGCCCGAAATCATCCACGACTACGAGGGATTTGCTCCTGTCGAGGTGCAGAAGGCGGCAGTTGCGAAAGCTGTGAAGTTGGCTGCATTGCTAGGAGGAGAAGGCTTTAAAGATATGACTCCCGAAGATGTGAATGAACTGATTGACTGCCACTCGCAGCCTTTGAGTGATGAAGACTTGGATGAAATGACGAAATCAGCGAGCGAAGAAGAGGAAGAACTTGAGGAATGGCACGAACCAACTGAAGAACCTGGCCTTACACTCGAACGTTTGGCGGCCATGTATGAACATTACAAAGCACTCCAACAACTCTCGCAGGAACATGACAAAAATATGGTTCGTTCGGTGACCTTCTGTAATTTTCTCGACGATGCCATGACTCCTTACCATGCCATGTTCCAACAAATGAAGAAACAACAACAGCAACTCCCCATTACCATGTTCTTCCCCCCAAAAAAGCAGCCGTAAAGCTTTTATTGGCTGTGAAATAATTTCCTCCGGGGTCGAGAATGATGATCATCACCTCATTCACGGTAAGTTTACCTATCATGTACAAATGTATGTCACGTCATTATCACCTCATTCACCGTAATTTTATCTATCACTTTCATAAAAATTTACGTTGCTTGCTGTTATTTCTAATGTAAATAGTGTTTTTTTAACAGTGCAGGGAGGGTTTATACAGTACGTAAACGAAAAAATAATTGTAAATGAGTATGTATGTCACGTCATTATCACCTCATTCACCGTAATTTTATCTATCACTTTCATAAAAATTTACGTTGCTTGCTGTTATCTATAATTTTAAGGGTGTTTCTTTAACAGTGCAGGGAGGGTTTATACAGTACGTAAATGAAAAAAATAATTGTAAATGAGTATGTATGTCACGTCATTATCACCTCATTCACCGTAATTTTATCTATCACTTTCATAAAAATTTACGTTGCTTGCTGTTATTTATAATGTAAAGGGTGTTTTTTTAACAGTGCAGGGAGGGTTTATACAGTACGTAAACGAAAAAATAATTGTAAATGAGTATGTATGTCACGTCATCATCACATTCACGGTAAGTTTTCCTATCACTTTCATAAAAATTTACGTTGCTTGCTGTTATCTATAATGCTAATGGTGTTTTTTTAACAGTGCAGGGAGGGTTTATACTGTACGTAAATGAAAAAATAATTGTAAATGAGTATGTATGTCACGTCATTATCACCTCTTTCACCGTAATTTTATCTATCACTCTCATAAAAATATACGTTGCTTGCTGTTATTTATAATGTAAAGGGTGTTTTTTTAACAGTGCAGGGAGGGTTTATACAGTACGTAAACGAAAAAATAATTGTAAATGAGTATGTAGGTCACGTTATCATCACATTCACGGTAAGTTTTCCTATCACTTTCATAAAAATTTACGTTGTTTGCTGTTATCTATAATGCTAAGGGTGTTTTTTTTAACAGTGCAGGGAGGGTTTATACAGTACGTAAATGAAAAAATAATTGTAAATGAGTATGTATGTCACGTCATTATCACCTCATTCACCGTAATTTTATTTATCACTTTCATAAAAATTTACGTTGCTTGCTGTTATATATAATGTAAAGGGTGTTTTTTTAACAGTGCAGGGAGGGTTTATACAGTGCAAACATAAAAATATATTAAAATATCTATGTACATATAGGCGGATCCTACTTCGCGGATTTCCTGGTTCGCGGTGGGTCCCGGGACCGAACTACCGCGATAAGTGAGGCAACACTGTAGTTTGAAGAATTAGAAGTAAAGCATAGGTCTAGAGTGTTAGCTGCAAGGTCGTGGCAATCGAGAACACGGGTAAGATATTTTATAATCTGCTCCAGATTGTAAGTAATAGAGAAAGGAAGGGCCTCACTAACTCCCACATCAGTGTGAGAAGAAAGAAGCCACTCACCGTGGTGTACCTTAAAATCTCCAATATAGAGAACTGTAGCATGTAGGTGAGAAGATAGCAAGGACTTATGGCAAGAGGACAGATATTCAAAGAAGGATACAAAGTCAGCGGACTTAGGAGTGCAGTAGCAGAAGCAAACAAATAAAATGGTAGTGGAATATAGATCTACCAGAGAATGTCAAAGTCAGGAGATTCAAGGTCCATGAGCTTTACAATAGGAGTCTCAGTGTTACAGAAGGCACAGACCCTATTTTTTTTTTTGTGAGTGTGACACCAGGTCAGAAACTGCCCTCATCAATAAAGGCCAGGGCACGAGAAAATACCAAAATGAAGGAAAAGAAAAAGGTAAAGGACAAGGCAGAGATGAGGTAATGTCACACAAAGGAAGACAACAGACAGAAAAAACATTCAAGGTACAGAGGACCCAGAGATATGGAGGACTAGGCTTTTTGAAGGATGAGAGGTCATACGAATTAGGAAAGACAAAAAGAGGAAGAGAGTTCCAGAGTCTGTAGGTAGATGGGAAGAAGCAGTCGCGGCACCGACCAATCCGCGAGCTACAAATCTCCACACAGTACCTGTGAGATGAAGCCGCTTGGCGAGTGTTACGCGGCCTCGGCAGTGGGGGAGGGATGCAACTCGCCAACTCATCAGAGCAGCAATGGAAGTAGTAGTGATAGGAAAGCGAAAGGGGAGATACCTTACTGCAAAGAGAGAGAGAATCCAGATTAGAAGTAGGAGCAAGATCATTAATGAGTCTGACTGTCTGACTGCCTTAGATTCAACCCTATCAAGAAGATAAGTATAAGAAGAAACACCCCAGATGTGTGAACAGTATTCTAAGCAGGGACGGATAAGACCTTTGTAAATCTTAAGTACTGCAAAGAGGAAAAGTAATGACGAAAATGAAACAAAACCCCCAATTTTCTGGATGAAGATTTAGAAATTTGGATTATGTGATTCCTCAAGACAAGTTAGAGGCTGTATGGATTCCTAATATGTTGATAGAGTTAAGAGGGTAAATTTCGTTAGTTTCGAAGACAATAGGGTTATCAGGAGGAGAAAAAGATAAAGAGATAGCCAGAAACTGTCTTGGAGGCATTGAATTTAACTAAATTTTGAGTGCCCCACTCAGATACTCTCTGCAAATCGGAGTTAAGAGTAGAAGAAAGAGTGATACCAGACTGATTACAAGTAACAGATGAAGGTTGTGAAGAAAAGGCAGAGGAAAAGTGCAGAGTAAAATCATCAGCAAAGGCATGAAGAAGAGAGGAAGATGGAATTGTAGAAGATCATTGATGAAGAGAAGGAACAGAGTAGGTGAAAGAACAGAGCCCTGTGGAACACCACTGGTAACAGAGAAAGGGCTAGATGTCGCACCATCAACAACTACAGATATAAAACGGTCAGTAAGAAAACTGGAAATCAGAGAACAGAAAGGAGGGGTAAAGCCATAGGCAGGGAGTTTGGCCAACAGAGCCTTGTGCCAGACTCTGTCAAAAGCCTTAGAGATATCAAGGGCGACAACAAAGGATTCCCCAAAGTTACTCAGAGAAGATCACCATACATGAGTAAGATAGGACAGGAGATCAGCAGTGGATCTAGCCTTGCGGAAGCTGTACTGGTGATTGGAGATAAGTGAGTTAGATTCAAGGCGTTTCAAGAAGTGAGCATTGAGCAAAGTTTCGAAAACTTTAGCAATAGAGAAGGTTAGGGCAATAGGTCGGTAGTTTGAAGGAATAGAGCGGTCACTCTTCTTAGGAACAGGTTGCACTACAGCATGCTTCCAAGATGAAGGACAGATACTGGTTGACAGAATGAGGCGAAAAAGACGGCAAAGCATGGGAGCCAGTTCATCTGCAAACTCCTTAAGGAACTTTGCAGGGATACCATCGGGACCAGATGCCTTGTTTGTCTTTAGCAAGCGAAGAACCTTACGAACTTTGAATGAAGAAAGGATAAGGGAGGGCATAGGGTTAGAGAGGGGTAAAGATTGCACTGGAATCGTCTATAGAAGTGTTGGCAGAAAAATGAGAGCCAAAGAGAGTGGCTTTGTCAGTGGGAGAGCAAGCTATAAAACCATCAGAACGAATGAGAAGGGCAAAGCTTGAGTTACAGAAGTTTTTGGCTAAGGACCAGAAGAATTTGTCAGTGGGAGAGGAGTTAAGGTCATCAACTTTCCTTCCTATAAAGGAAGAATTAGACCTTTGAATCTGAGCAGTGCAGCGATTCCTAGCTACAATAAAAGCAGAGCGAGTTAAATCGGAAGAAGAGGCTTGGTAAGATCGGTGTGCCTGATTCCTGGCTAGTACAGTGGTAAAGCGCTGGCTTTGCATTCACAAGGTCGAAAGATTGGTTCCCGTCCAAGATTGAGAGTTTAAGCTGTTTCCTGGCAGGTACTGCTGTGGTTGGGCACCACAGTGGGGGATTGGGGCTTGCCCCGGCTGATGAATAGCCATTGTATTGTAATGGAAATAATATCAAAGAATAGCCTCACCGTATTCCCTGCGTGTCGTAAAAGGCGACTAAAAGTGGACGGGGCGGGGGGACTAGGAATCCCCCCCCTTGTATCAACCTCCTGCGAGACGTCAAAGAAGAAGGGGAGTAGAGGGGAGAATAACTTCTCCCCAAACTTTCCTTTCTTGATGTCGGCTACCCCCCAATTTAAGGGGGAAACAGCCAAGGTATATGTATGATGTATGTATTATTATTAGCCTGGATAGCCATGGAGCAAGCACGGTCAAACCAAGGTTTAGGGGGAAAGAAAGTTTTTGTAGAAGAGGGGATGTACGCCTCCATTCCCGCGGTCATGATCTCGGCAACTTTTAGGGCTACCTGATCAGGGTTGTTGGACCGGAAGCAGTAGTCATCCCATGGGGAATCAAAGAGAAAGTTACACAAATTATCATGTTGGGTATGCTCAAAGTGCCAAAGGTGGCGCTGAGTAGGAGGGATTGGTGGAGGGGGAGTGAAAATGGAAGAGACAGATCATAGAGTGGTCAGATTTACCAAGAGGGGAAAGCACAGAATAAGAGTAGTTTGAAGGGTTAGAAGTAAAAAATAGGTCAAGAGTGTTTGCAGCATGTTCATGACGATCAGGAACGCGATCAGGATGTTTGATAATTTGCTCCAGATCATGAGTAATGGAGAAAGCAAGGACCTCGCTACCTCCCACATCAGTGTGAGAAGAATGCAACCACTCACTGTGGTGTACATTGAAGTCTCCAATGTAGAGAACTTCGGCATGTGGGTGAGAAGATAGCAAGGACTCATGGCACGAGGACAGATATTCAAAGGTGGAGTTTGGAGAACAGTAGCAGAAGCGAAGGAAGATGGTGGTAGTGGAGAGATAGACTTTTAGCCAGAGAACATCAAAGTCAGGAGATTCAAGGTCCATGAGCCTCGCAGTAGGAGTGTTAGTGTTGCAGTATGCACAGACCCCACCCTTGGAACGAAAACGAGTATACAGATTATAGTGAGAGATTTGAATTGGGTCAGTGGAAGCATGTATAGACAGCTGGGTTTCAGACAGGAGGAGGAGGATAGGGAGGAAAGTGCCCAAGTGGTGTTCCACAGACGAGAGCTTAGAGCTCAGCCCACAAATGTTAGAATAGTGAAGAGTGAAAGAAGCAGATCTATTGGGAGGTGCAAGGTTAAGGGCAGAACCATTACTACCACCAGTGTGTCTGCCCTCAAGCCAATAGTGGAGTCAACACGATCCCCGGAGATTCTTCGCACCCCTCTATGCCGGGTACTGGGGGCCATTAGCTGTGGACCTTCCATAAATAATAATGAAAGTGAGGAAAAAGAAAGAAATAGAGACATGTGGGGAATGTTGTGACTTGTCAAATGTAATGGAATAGCAAGAGATGTGTAATGAATATGCTAGAATATTCAGTGTAGATGTAGGCATGAGGAAAGAACCGTCCTGAATGAAGACAACCCGGAACTGTCTGGACCAGTCCTAGTTGCAACCTAATACCTTCAGTCATAGTCTTTCAATGGGCGGCTGGTACCATGGCCAACCTACTAATCATCTTTGAAACAGAAATGAGAAAACAGGTTAAAGTGAGGGATTTGAAATGCGGTAGGGAATGCACAGCTAGAAAGCTGGGTTCAGAGAGAAGGAGATAAGGAAGGGATGTACCCAAGTGCTGTTCCACAGATGAATGATTGGATTTCCGATCACGGATGTTAGAAAAGTGAAGAGTGAAAGAAGCAGATATATTAGGAGGTCAAGGTGATTGGCAAAGCCATTACTACCACTAAGCGTGTCTACCCTCACACCAATAGTGGAGTCAACAAGATCCCAAAAGATTCTTAGCACCGGATACTGGGGGCCATAAGCTGTGAACCTTCCATAATTATAGTAAAAATGAGAAAAATGAGAGCAAAGAGAAACAGAGATGGGTAGTGTGGGGGATGGTAAAAAATGTGTAACGAATATTCCTTGTAGATGTAGGCATGTGGAAACAACTGTGTCTGAAGGAAGACTTAACCTGGAGCTGTCTTGGCCAGTCCTAGTTAAGTCTGAAATGCCTTTAGTTGTGGTTTTTCAATGGGCTGCTGGTGTCATTGTCAACCTACAAACCATTTGACAATGTATCATAATACAGAATTTTGATGCAGTGTAACAAGGATGCCATTACTGCTATTGTTCAGAGGCTAGCAGCCAAAATGCTGTTATAATTAAGCTATAATTGGCAGTGTTAGCTGTAGAGGTTTTCTAAAGTAAGGGATGAGACAGTAGGGTTGCCCTGTCTTTGTTTGACATACCCAATCCTCTACCTCTGAAACTGGACACATGGAGGAAATATAGGAGCATCATATTCCAAAGGAAAAGGCAAACATTCTGGAACAGAAATGCAGGCACATGGAGAATCCATGGGTTTCCTCTAGGGTTAAATATTGATAGGAAGATGATCCATTCTGTGGGGACATATTCAGGTACATTGAGATTTCAAAAGCTGCATGTCATTCCAAACCAAGAGGTCTTAACAAGCATTTTGAATTGACAAGGAAATCTCCTCGTGGGATGAAGGTAGACCTTAATATGGGATAAGCTATGGGGATAGGCATGTAAACCATGGCATCAGGAATTGACAGTGACTATCATAGGGAGCAATCTTGGAATATTCAAGAAAATTTGGATATGTAATCAACAAGGACATAACTAGAAAATTTGAGTAGTCTACTCTCATGAAGAGGCTTAGAAAAACCGTGTCAACAATCCTGGATGGGTCTACGGGGGAGATGATAAAAGCTGAGGCAATACAGGAGAAAGCAAGAGTAATCCTTGATCTCTCAACTCCCAGTAAGTACATTACTTGCAGCAAGATCAGAATGCTGACAAGTAAGAATATACGATATATGCTTATAGAATGCTTGGACTATACCATTGACCTAGATGACTCATATTGGCACATTCCAGTGGCCAAATACTTTGCGGTATGATGGGATCATAATTGAAAACCACAAAGTTCTCCTTCCAATTCCTCCTTTTTAGTCTCAATATTGCTCCAAAAATATTTTCAAAATTCTTGAACGTCATCTCCAGAAGTTTTGCAGAAGGAATTCAGGTGCTTGCATATTTGGATAGTATGGGGCAAGTGAGAGGGATCATACAGTGTTGCAACAACATGTTATAAATAACCTTTGATAAACTATGAAAAGTCACATCTATTGCCCATCCGTAAGGAAGTCAATAAAGTACTGAGGTGGTTAAATTAACATCTACTGTGGATTCCATTCTGAGAACCACCCTAAGGAAATGAACAAGCTCCTCATTCTTTCAACAAAAAAAGGACATTGATATAAAAAAATTAGCTACTACAAAGAATTTACATGGCTATTTGGTAAAATTGGCAGAAGTCTCCAATGTCTTGAAAAACGTCGAGCAAAGAAGAATTCCCATACCCAGCTTCACTGCAGCAACATGACTGTTGGCCACTGCATATAAAGTGGAGATTCATCAAGTTCACAAGCATTGAACCACTTGTTACTAGCATTGTAAATACTGATGCAGAAGAGGAGAATCATGATTCAGAATGAGTACTAGCACTGAACATTTTGCTGAGGAAAAGAGCGAATCATATTTCAGCATGTCAGTCATGGAGTCAAAAGAATTTCTGAGCACGGTATCTCTTAGCAACACTACCTCCACTCAAAACAGACACGGGACCAGGTTTCTTCAAGGAAGTTAGGGAAGTGGTTTTGAACCCTCATGTTCACTCATTTTGCCACAGCAGAAGCCATGAAACTGAGACAGCATGACTAGTTGATCAAAGAGCAGAACATAGATGAAGTGGATGCAATCACTTGAAGTTCATCTATATAGCCTATTTCCTAAGAGGAGCCAACTTTAAAAGTTTTGGAGACTCCTTAATTACTCATGGGTTTAGGAGGACTGATAAACCCTTGGTAGCTCAACCAGGCCAGGGTTCTGGAAATTCTGAGAAGGCTAACTGCTATGTGAGCTTTTGATATATATTCTACAACTCTTTGAACTTATGAGTTGTGCAAACAACCCCTCCCTCCAAAAAATTACAATAATATTTCCATCTATGTATGAGTAAAGATTCAACTCTGAGGTACTGAGTATACGATTATATTTACCCTCAGTCTAAATCCATATATAACATATGTTGACTCAAGGAAAAATACTTTATATGGTAGTCATTTTACAAAGTAGCAAAAACCGTTAGCTAACAACATCCATTTTTGGTTAAATTGTGTTTGATAGCCACAGTCAGTGAGTGAGACGGATGACAGTACAATAAAGACACTTTACCAAAACTGACTAGGATATGATAATATATTATGCTAGGGAATCTCAAATATTAACCTCTCATACTAAAAAAATCTCGAAATATATATTTTTTGCTTGTCTGACTTTTCTGGCAAGAACGATATAGCTCGTCAAAAATTTCTTATATAACATTACGCTTTGAACATGTATGTTCGTCTATTACGGCTCTCTCTTATCCTTTCTAAGGCAGAGACAAGTATTTTTGTGTTAATCATATGTCCACGAACCTCACTAAGAGCATCCCAGTAACAGATGAAACATACATATATTACTTCTCTTGATTTTTTCTTACTGAAATCATCTGGAATTGCAGAGTTTTTGGAAATATTTGCCAGGGAGGGTTTAAAATAACCTATTAAATAGTACAGCACAGTAAGTAAAATAAAATTTGAAAAAACATAATTTTATATGTTGACTGCAGCTGGTTGGCCTGTCCTTAAACATACGACTGTGAGTATGCAGGCCTAGCCTAGGTCCATTTTTATTTTAAACATTGCCACTCAAATTAGCAGTGTCTTCAATGCCTGGTGATACTATGATTTTCTTATGTACATTATGTAGCATTTTTTATTCTTTACTATCGTACAATACACACAATTAATAAAAGCAGAATCATCTGCATCACTGGTTGAGATACAACATATGCAATCAGAGACATGAAGATACTAAGTTGAATATGAGAATAAGATGATGGTACTATAAGATATTTTTAAAGAAATTAATATTAAGAACACAAAACTTCATTAACTTCATAAAAATGTCATATTAGTTTTCTAGTACGACCTTCAAAAACATACAAGTACTGTATTATATTTTAGATATAATTTGTCGGCACCAGGTATTTAGAGACTTCACTGTACAGTCACTTAAATTTGCTGAGGTTTTTAGGTACAGTCTCCTCTCTTTTTACGCGAATATGGAATAACGCGTGTACTAAATAATAATAAAGTACCGTATATACTCGTGTAACGTACGACTTTTGAAGACCTTTTTTTTAAACTAATTTTAGGGGAGTCGCATCATACACGAGATATAAAAATAACGTAAGTACTGCTGGCCTAGGCTACGCCGCTGACCAAACTATATATTCATTTACTCTAGTCAAAAAGTACAGCTATATTTAAAATAAACATGATTATGATAAAAAAAATGTTTTACTTAACTATATCCAATAATCATGCATGTAATATTTACATGTTAGTATCGTATTATAAAACACAAACATAGCGAATATTTATAAGAAATTTTACTGATCGAGACTACCATCTAGGCCTGTGCTTTTCCAAATCAGCTGATTGTGGTAAACTAAAAAAATGCAAAAAGGATTTTCTTTTACTTGTTGAAAGAAACAATTATTATGTGTTCTTTCCTGCTCAGTAGTTTTGATTAAAATACTTTTCTTTCCCATTTTATTTACCGTCGACTTTGAAGGCATATCGAAGTTTAATAGAGTTTCATCCATGTTGCCAAGGCACGATAATTTTATAGTCATTCACGTTACCTCTTTAATTGCATAACATCTTATATTAATTCGTGTTATAATAAAACCATGACTTTGGGTATAATGTAAAAAAATAAATCAGTCCTATTCTACTTGACGTCATATGTACCATAACTATAGTAATTGTTTACAATCGTACGATGGTTGAAATGAAATAAAACAGCTGTTAGCCAATTCCGTTGATAACAATAACGGCTGTTTCTCATTCGGTTTGTTTATAGCTATATGCGCTTACTTCTATCATTCTCTTTTACTATTTTTTTAACTTAAAGATGGAATAAGGAGCTGGAAGAAAAGAATTTAGTGTGTAGTGATTTGGTCTCTCAAAAAAGAAACTCACCTGATATACGAGATACATGATAAAATAAATTTTTATGGGTGAAAATTTGGTGGTCGCACAATATATGAGATTGCAATAAACGAGAATATACGGTAATTTGAATTACACAGATAACACGAGTGAAAAATAACGAGGCCCTGAGTTGAAGAAGGTCTGGTCTGCCAAGGTGGCCATTTTCTAGTTAGTTACACCATCGTATTCCCCAGTCCCTCTTCTACTAGTACAACAATAACTTATGTGGAAAAATCACCCCAGTAAGGGTGAAAGTCTCATTTCTCTCTGAGTAATCCAGTCAGAAAGTTGTTATGGCTTAGCACTCTTCCCCAGAACCTGAACCTTGAAAATCAACATCAGGCTCCAGTATTCCACTGATGTTAGGTTGCTATTCCCTGTGTATTCATGTAAAAACACGTCTCTATCATCAGGTGCTTGTGAGGGAGTCCCAACACAGTGGTAAGAAGTGTTGGTGACCTAGGTGAAAGTACAGCTTTCTCACTTTCCCCTCCTCTGCTCCTCCCTCTCCTACCACTCAAGTCAATTGCTCACCGCGACCACACACCTGTTGTCCACTATATATAAAGAGAGTTAATTTGTTTATTTTCTTGTTTATCTGTATATCTCTAATACTGTACTTGTTTATTTTTAACTTACATACATATTTAACCTTGCTTATGTACTTGTAAAATATGTTTAACTACCTTATTTCTTTGGTATAGTGTGTTTATACATGCCTGTTAAATGTATCTATGCCTATTAACATAATTGCTTATGGATATATACTCTTTAAAATACGCAAAATTTGGTTTAAACAAGCCTTTTGAGAACCTATCCTCGCGTAAAAAGAGAGACTTTACTCATAATATTTTCTATAATATTCTATGGTCAAAGACATAAATATGGACGAATATAATGTGGCAGCTTTTAGAAGGAGCATGACTGTACTCATAAGCCAGAGTAATTGGAACTACAACGATAACCAATCTGGTTCTGTCAGTGAGAGTCGATTCAGCAAATTTGTTTTACTCATTTGATTTTCACTGCTATAATAACTACGCTATGTGACGTCAAACAAAATATGTCTATACTAAATTTTAAACGCATTCATAGTTTTTATGAAAGATATGATAAGTGTTAATTTTTTTCTTTGTCTTCAGTCTTAACCATTTCTATATAGGGTTGCTGTTACTTGCTAGTCATTTCCACCTTTTATTGTCTTGCGCATCCTCTTCTCTTAGCCCCTTATCACAAAATTAATTTGCTGTATTATCCTCCCATAAGAATGTTGGCCCTCCTCTTCCTCCATCTCCATATTAATAACCCTCCTACACATACGCTCTTCTTATTGCAATACATGGCCGAATCACTATAATCTTCTTCCCTGTACTTTCTCTGAAACATCTGCTACTTTAACTGTCCCTTTAATGTAATAATTTCTGATCTTATCTGATCTTGTGCTTTCAAACATCCATCTAACCACTGGCATGTTTTTGTTCTTGAGTATTCATTATAAGCTGCTTTTTGGCCCATTAAACCATAGCTGATCTTACTAAACATTGGTAAACTTTTCCTTAACCATCTCACTAATACTCTTATAAAAAGTGAATCATATTTTACCCATGACCGGAACCTGAACCTAAGACACATAATTACTGTGCCAAGGTGCTATCAACTACACCAATGAAGGTCTAAAAGAGAAACAAACCTTACAACTTAACTGCTATACTAGGAATGAAAGCATTCTATCTGAATGCCATTTTGTTCATATAACAGCTTCTCCTAGCCTCACTCGTGGCTTCGTTTTTCGCATTTGATTCGAATCTCAGCTATATAGGCATTAATAATAATCAAATAAGTACATTACCATATGTGAAAACATGATTTGCATTTGTCCCCTGACCGGGACTTGTACCTAAGACACATAATTACTGTGTCAAGGCGCTATCAACTATACTCCTGAAGGTCTAAAAGAAAAATAAACCTTACAGCTTAAGTGCTACACTAGGAATGAAGCTATTTTATCTGAGTGTCTTTTTGTTCATATTACAGCTTTTCCCAACCTAACTCTGGCTTCGTTTTTTGCATTTAATTCGAATCTCAGCTATATAGGCATTAATAATAATTAAATAAACACATAACCATATGTGAAAACATGAATCATACTTTACTCCTGACCAAGATTCGAACCTAAGACAAAAAATTACTGTGCCAAGGCCTTATCAACTACACCACTGATATTTGAATTAAATGCAAAAAACAAAGCCACAAGAGAGGTTAATAATACTTTATTTCCATTTTCAATACAATGGGTATTCGTCAGCCAGGGTAAGCCCCAACCCCCACTGTGGTGTCCACCCACAGCAGTTCCTGCCAGTAAACAGCTTAAACTCTCGGTCTTGGACGGGAACCGATCTTTCGACCTCATGAATGCGAAGCCAGTGCGTTACCACTGTACTAGCCAGCAGGCATTCAGATAGAATGTGTTCATTCCTAGTATAGCAGTTAAACTGTAAGGTTTGCTTATCTTTTAGACCTTCAGAGGTGTAGTAGATAGCACCTTGGCACAGTAATAATGTGTCTTAGGGTGGAATCCCGGTCAGTGGTAAAATATGATTCATGTTTTCACATGCAGTAATGTGTTTATTTGATTATTATTAATGCCTATATAGCTGAGAGTCGAATTAAATGCAAAAAAAAAGCCACGAGTGAGACTAGAGGAAGCTGTAATATGAACAAAAAGGCATTCAGACAGAATGCGTTCATTCCTAGTATAGCACTTAAGCTGTAAGGTTTGTTTTTTTTTTTTGACCTTCAGTGGTGTAGCTGATAGCACTTTGGCACAGTAATTATGTGCCTAAGGTTTGAGTCCCGGTCAGGGGAAAAATATGATTCATGTTTTCACATATGGTAATGTGTTAATTTGTTTATTATTAATGCCTACATAGCTGAGATTCGAATTAAATGCAAAAAACAAAGCCACAAGTGAGGTTAGGAAAAGCTGTAATATAAACAAAAAGGCATTCAGATGGAATGCATTCATTCCTAGTATAGCACTTAAGCTGTAAGACTTGTTTCTCTTTTAGACCTTCAGTGGTGTAGTAGATAGTGACTTGGCACTGTAATTATGTGTCTTAGGTTGGAGTCCCAGTCAGGGGTAAAATATGATTCATGTTTTCACACATGGTAATATGTTTATTTGGTTAGGCCTATTATTAATGCCTATATAGCTGAGATTCTAATTAAATGCGAAAAACGAAGCCACTAATGAGGTTAGGAGAAGAGATAATTTAAACAAAAAGGCATTCAGATAGAATGTGTTCATTCATAGTATAGCAGTTAAGCTGTAAGGTTTATTTCTCTTTTAGGCCTTCAGTGGTGTAGTTGATAGTGCCTTAGTACAGTAATTTTGTGTCTTAGGTTCGAGTCCCGGTCAGGGGTAAAATATGATTCATGTTTTCACATGGTAATGTGCTTACTTGATTATTATAGAAAGTGTTAATGAATAAGAAAAAAGGGGTGAAGGCTCGTTCTATGCACGATTTTTTTTTTTTTTTTTTATATGTAATTTTAATAAATGTATTATAAGTATTTTCCTTGGAAGTCAGTAATTTTCGTGGTGGGACTGCCAATGGTGGGCAGAAGTAGTACTTGACTTCCCAAACTCATGTTTGAAGCCTTCCATACTATAATAAGGTGAATTTGGTTGTTCATACAACAGTGCAGCACATTTAAGGAAGTGGTGGTAGCGCTGATCTCTTGGGTGGGCAATGGAAGAGGTGCATAAAACGAATCTGAACAAAAAAAAAAAGAAGAAAAGACACTGAGCAGAAGGTGGGAAGTTATATGATTGGGGCTCTTTCCAGTGACTACAATCAAATATCTGTATTGGGACTACCATACCTAATCACAGCCGAATCAATTTCGAGATATCAGATGACGTCCTAGTGATAAGAGTTACCTGCGTGAATATATCAACTATAGGGTAGTTTACAATTTTGCGGGCCATGCCGCTCAACGACCTCACCCCTCCGCTCAAGTAAGTAGTTCGACCCTAACCTGTATGATGGGGGGGGGAGGTTCCAGGGGGCGAAGCCCCCCTGACTAAGAGGTTAGGTAGGTATTTTTAGTTAGGATGGTAAAAAATTGTTTCATATGCCTATTGTCGCCATTTTTCTTGCGTATTCATCCGCCAGTTCTCTACTTAGAGCCTAGCGCCATCTATTGGTAGGTTTTGAACATTGGTATGGCCCGCAAAACTGTAGGTGTACCCAACTATATTTCCATCTTAAGGTGACAGACTAAATACTTGATAATGACTCGATTGGTATAGTACCCATTCTTCTCCGTACGTACAGGACACAAAGTTTGGTCATGTCATAGGTCCGGCCTCAACAGTGTAATGGAAAGTATCATAGTTCGTAAGAAATACTACTGGGTGAGTTAACCAAGACAAGGAACGTGTGAAATACAACTAGCATAAAACCTACCTGATGATGGAAATATACCATTACACCAAAAGCAATCTTATATCGTAGCTGCAAATTATCTGAAGCACTATCCAGTAGTAACTGTAGAGAAAAGAGGCGAATTCCAGAGAAAAAGCAAAATATGTTGAAGAAAAGCACCGATTTCTGTTATACCAATGGCAATTTCAATTAACTAAAAGGTAAGGTAAAGTTTGTAAACAAAGCTGACTTGGTGCCATGGCAACATACTTTGTCTGATAATCATAGATATAATACATATTAGAGATGTAATAGAAATTATAAAATTATGCTTTCATTTTCATATAACTAATTTTAACCTCATAAAATAGACCACCAATAGTAACCAATGCTGCATAGTCTTAGAGTATAGCCATAATAAGCTCCTAAACGAAATATCTTAGAAATATGCTCATAAGGATATTACGATTTATTAGAATAAAGTTTTATAGTATCTAGTCTGACACATCTGTCAAAGGATCAACCATTATATATATATATATATATATATATATATATATATATATATATATATATATATATTATATATATATATATATATATATATATATATATATATATATATATATATATATATATATATATATATATATATATATATATATATATATATATATATATATATATATATATATATATGTGTGTGTGTGTGTGTTTATAAGTCAGTGGTTCTTAACCTTTTTCAGTATATGCACCCCTTTCAAATCAGCAGTGCTGGCCCCCCCCTCCCCTATTGCTGAAATACCAAAAAATGCTAAAAATACAAAGCTGATGTGATGTGTATTAATAACCAAACCACGTTTTATTTTTATTTAATCTTCATTCATATAGCTTACATTTTTTTTATGACAAAATTCCAGAGTACATAGTAATATAAATGAAATTACATACATATATGCATATACACATACACATATATATAATACATGAAGAGGTGTTTTCTTCTTTTTATGAATTGTCACCAAAATATGTGATGGAAAAACTGAAATATGTGGTTTTAATCAATACATTTGTATCCATCACAATACACTCTATGAAAGAATTGTAATGTCTACACCACTACAGTAGTGATCTATGACACATAAACAGCCCATCGCCCATTTAAATATATGTGAAGAAAGCAAAATCAGAAATAATACACAACCAATATTCCACCCTACTGTATCAGTAAGAAAAAGTTATTAAAACAGGGAAACCATAACTCACTCAAGCAGAAGACTGCGTGTTGATGGTGCGGTCTGAGACGTGATGATAACCTCCCTCAATCTGTGTCACCTACGTGTCCTATAGACGTCCCTTCCTCGTCCATCCAAATCACATACGTGGACCCTGTACTGGAGTCTGTAGCAACTTTGCCACTTCATTAGGAAATTAGGTTTAGAACTTTAGGTTTATCTCTATCTCAGAACACTGCTGAAGCAAAAAGTTTTTTTTTTCAGGAAAAATATAACATTTATATAAAAATATATTTTGCATTAATTATTCATAGGCATCCTCGCACCCCTTAGGAACCAGCCTTGCACCCCTGGTTAAGAATCACTATAAGTGAAGCAGCATGCGTAAAAAAATATCTTATACTTCCGATAAAAGAATCGACAGATTTTGTGAGTACAGAATTTTTTTTTGTTTAGTAAGAGAGAGTGATGAAAATTTAAGATAAACTCTTTGCTGATATCTGAAAAGAAGAAATAAGACTGCAATTTAAGAAAGAAAGAGGTAGAAGTGGTACCGTCACAGTTATCATAACAATCAATAAAAGCTCCCCCCCTCGATTTGCACAAAATTATTTAATAATTTTGTGTACATTGGGGAGGGGGGCCTTTATTGCTTGTGATTAACTTTATACCGTGGCTCCAAATCTTGTTAAAAAAAAATATTAGTTGAATTGAGCTGCCAAGAGTTCATTGTCGTCACATTTCATTTTACTAAATTTTTTGTACAAATCGAGTTAGTTTTTATTGTTTACTTGTAAATAACCTTATTGTGTGATTGCATATGTTGGATTAAAATTGGCTTCAATAATACATTTATTTTTCTTCCGAAATGATTAGGTTAGTAGTTAATATGATATAATAACAATAACGAAAATAGGTCACTACAGTTTCTGCTGTGACAAGTTTTTCGCAGACTTGAAGTGTTTTTCCTTGGCTGCATATTCAAGCTTTCCTTCATGTGAGTTTTTATTATTACCAAAGTCAAATCTGAAGTTAGGGTGAGTATTACTGGGAAAATGGTTTACTGAAAAAATATTTGAATTAGAATGCATGAGGCTAAAGCAAATCTGTGATTAAAAAATTGTATTTCTGAGAGACTCAAACTCTGAGATGCGAGTGGGTCTCTTTCTAATCCCACTGCCAAATGTTGGGGGAGGGGCTGTTGAGGACCTCCATTGGTACCAGGAGGGGGAGTAGCTTTGAGGAAACTGAAAAATTATTTCCGGGAACTCTTGGCATTTGTAAGGGATTTTTTTTTTTCAAGATGTGTGACACTGGGACAGGCAAGAAAATTGCCCTCCTCAGGCCTGGGCAACAAGAATACAGTGAGACAAACAAAAAGGACAGGCTGTAAGGATAATCAAAGTATTGACGTCCTAGAGATATAGCAGGATTAGGTCCTGAGATGATGATAGTTCCACTTTTTGAAGGAAGATAGATAAAAAGAAATAGGAAAGACAAGGAGGAAGAGAGTTCCAGTCATGAGGTGGATGGGAAGATGCAGTTACTGCACCCACCAATATGTGAGCTACAAATCCGCACACAGTACCTTTGAGACGAGGCCGCTCGGCGAATGTTACATGGCCTCAATAGCAGGGAAGGGATGCAACTTGCCAACTCATCTGAGCAGTGATGGAAGTAGTAGCGAGAAAAGAGAAGGGGATGATACCTTATGGCGAAGAGAGAGAATCCAGATTTGAAGTAAAAGAAGGATCATTAATAAATCTGACTGCCTTAGAATCAACCCTATCAAGGAGATAAGTATAAGAAGAAGCACTCCAGATTTGTGAGCAGTATTTTAAGCAAGGACGGATAAGACCTTTATAGATTTTAAGTAATTGGAAAGGGGAAAAGTAATGGTGAAAACGAAACAAACCCAAATTTATTTTTTCAGATTTAGAAATTTGGATTATGTGACTCCTCCATGACAAGTTAGAGGATATCTGGATTCTTAAAATGTTAATAAAGTAAAGGGTAAGTTTCGAAGACAATAGGGTTATCAGAAGAAAAGAAAGAGATAGCCAGAAACTGTCTTGTAAACATTAAATTTAATTAAATTTTGGGTTCTCCACTCAGATATCCTCTGCAAATAGGAGTTGAGAGTAGAAGAAAGAGTGATAAGAGACTGATTACGAGTAACAGATAAATTTTGAGAAGGAAAGGTAGGGTAAAAGTGAAGGATAGAATCGTAATTGACAAAGGCGTGAAGGGAGGAGGATGGGAACTGAAGATTGTTGATGAAGAGAAGAAACAGAGTATGTGAAAGAACAGACCCCTGTGGAACACCGTTGGTAACAGGGAATGAGTTAGATATTGTGCCATCAACAAGCACAGACATAAAACGGTCAGCATGAGAACAGGAAATCAGAGAATAGAGAGAAGGGGTACAGGCAATAGCAGGGAGTCTGGCAAACAGAGCCCTATGCCAGACTCTGTAAAAAGCCTTAGAGATATCAAGGGAGACAACAAAGGATTCCCCATAGTTTCTCAATAGATGACCATACTTGTACACGAGTAAGATAGGAAAGGGAGCCACCAGAGGCTCTTGCCTTGCGGAAGCCATACTAGTGATATGAAATAAGAGAGTTAGATTCAAGATATGAGAATTAAGCAAAGTTTCGAATACTTTAGCGATAGAAAAGGTTAGGGCAATAGTTTGGTAGTAGGGAGGAATAGAGTGGTCACCCTTCTTAGGATAAAATTCAGAATACGGACAGAGAAATGAAAGAAAAATTTGAGAGTAAGGAAAAGGAATATAAAAACCTGAAAGGATATAAATGAATTAGAGAAGAGTAACAAGGCAAAAGGGGAAGAAAAAAAAAGCTACAAAAACGAATAAAAAAGCTAGAGGTAGAAAAGAAAGAACTGGGAGCTATAAATTCAAAACAAGAGGATAATAACAAAAAGTGGGTGATTTCTCATGTGAAATATGTGCTAGTAAACTGCTATTTTCTGAGAGAAATGAGACTGCAACTTAGAATTTTCAGATAAAGGAAAATATCGAGCAGTTCAGAAATTATTTCCAGAGTAGAATATGGAGTATTAGATCTGATAAGGAAGCTTGTAGTAGTACGTGATCCAAAAAATATTGTAAATATTTCCTGAATTGGCAAATACAGATAGGAGGGAAAGGCAAGAGTAGGACGAGTAATGTTTGAGAGGGGACACATTTAATGAATTACTGACGAAGGCAAAAAAAATTAAGGGCTTTCAAGAATTTCAAATCGTTTTCATTAAACAATTTAGAACACAGGAAGAGATTGATACGCTTGAAAGCTCGTTACAAGAAGTTGAAAGGTTAAATGAGAGAAATGAAAAAACGAGAAAATTTTGTTTCAGGGTTCATCCAGCCAAAGGTGTGATAAAGAAAATGCAATGAAATCAGGGAACACAGCCCATTAAGATTGATGTACACAAATGTTGATGGGGTAACTGGTAAGGCAGCAGAATTAATGGATCAGATTCATGACAGCATGGCAGATATATAGCGATTACAGAAACTACGTTTGAAGACATAAATAGTGCATTTTTCCTAAGGGCTTAAAAATAATGAGCATTGAAACACCAAAGAGGATCAATGGAGGGATAGAAATGCTTAAAAGTGAAAGCTTCAAGTTGAAGAAATAAACTTTGCTATACAAAGTGAGTTCAAGGAATTTCATGGTGCTGGCATTAATATTGATTCAGAGAGCATTATAATAGCTGTTGTACATAACCACCAAGGAATCAACACAGGTTAAAGGTTTATGAGGAAAGTCATAGAAGTACTATTAAAGCTATAAACTCAGTTGTTAACACTGCATGGGAGAAAGTGTAGGATTTTGATTATGGAATATTCTAATCAGTGGGGAGGATTCTTTTGTTGCATAATTCGAAGATTGTATACAAAGAAATTTCCTGCACCAACATGTACTGGAACAAACGAGGACCAGGGGTAGGGATGAGCCATTACTGCTCGATCTAGGATTTGATTGGCAAATAATTTGTTGGATATAGGCAAAATTGAGTATGAGCCATCAATTAAATAAAGTGACCACTTTGTGTTTGTTGTTAATGGAATAAATAATTGAAGAGTTCTGCCTGAGAGTAGGGGAACTGAGAATAAATTGAAGAGGGACTATATGAAAGGAGATTGCGATAAAGTTAATGATCTTTTTGCAGTTACTGACTGGACGACCTTATTTATCAACAAATCTCCACAAGAGATGTATGAAATCTTTTGTGAGGAATATGAGAAGATAGTTAGTTGTTGCATACCATCCATCAAAATAGGAGTTATCAATGCCAGAGAGAAAGGGCTCAATTATGAATACAAGAGAGCTAAGGAGTGAAGAGACAAATGCTGGAATAGGTATAAGAGAAAAAGTATAAATGTCTGGCAGACTTACAAACGAGAAAGAAATGATTACCAAAGTACAAGAAGAGAGACAGAGAGGGATTATGAGAGGTATATTACCAGCCACTCACTCCCTTACTCATATTATTCAACTGGTACAACACAAAGTGAATATTCAACGAAACGTTCTCTTTCTTATACAGTTTATCTCTTTTAGATCAGATTGTTTTTCTGGAAAATCGATGAGCAGCTAAAGCATCTAATATATAGGGTAAGCATTGGCAGTATGTAATTAAACCCAGTTGGTTCCTCATTTTATTCAGCAGGATATGGCATAATGTCGAGAAAATAGAAATGTGCAGCATACATGGCTGAAAGATCAGCTTCCTAAGACACAAACATGAACCTTTTTCTGAGCTTTAATTATTGCACCAGCTCTATGAGAGCCTAATATTCCAATCAGTTTGGTAATGTCACTTTGCTGGTAAAGAACTGTGGCTGTGCTATTTCCAATATGACGCTTCTGTGTTCGTCGGTTTTGATTTCCAGTCTGCAATTGCAAAATACCAAAGTTATTAATATTATTGATGTACAAATAACGATACACTCTATTCTTTTTAAATATCATTCATTTACATAAATATCCAGTTTAGTAAAAAATGATTTGTTTCCATGATAAATTTGTCCTGTACAGATGTATTTGAATTTAGTGATCAACCAACTGAAAATTATTACTATGATTACTGCATGATGAGGTCTAAAGCATAACAAAGGACCCCAAAATCTGAGACCTCAGGACAACTGTATACATGCAGTGTTGGAATTTGGCTTTTACAAGGTTTTTGTAAAACCGATTAGCCATACAATAAGCAAGTACTTACCACCATCAGATTGCACACTTCAGAGAAAAAGTGTGGATAAGTTGGAAGCTCATAAAAAATTACATGCCTTACACCTTTGATGCGATATCTGCGGTAAAAATGGAATCTTTCGGTGTACAACATAAACTGTTTCTTTCCATCAAAAAAGTCACTCCGTCTTTTGGCTAGCTTTGCTGTTTCCTGGGGGACAATTGTATTAAAAATAATTTCATATATACAAAGCACATAATCATCTAGAGATAGAATGAGTTGGTTTAAACTGACATATAAGCCACTTGAAAAAGTTTAGTAAACAACAAAGATCATTCATGTCAAGGCAAAGACTAAATGGTAAACCTAAGGCCAAAGCTTTGTTATTAACTTCGGTTTAGTCTCGTTCATTATATATACCAAGCATAAGCATGAATGTGAACAAATGCTAATGATTAGCAAGATGACACAGTTCTATTTAGTTCTAAATAATATAAAACCAACAGAGAGGACTATAAATAGTATTTCAAGTGATGTGAAAAAGCATTTTGACATGAAAATATTGAAGCTAAATGAAAGGAAAATGGAATATATGTTGATAGGCACTCGATACAGCATAAACAAGAGTGATATTAATATCCACTCAAATAAATGGTGTGGATATTACCTTATCAGAATCAGTAAAAGACCTAGGATTTATTATTGTCAAAAATGTAACGTTATATAAGCAAATTCAAAAAGTTGTGAAAAATGCCAACTATGGCCTGAGGAACATAGCTTTCATCAAGAAATATGTTGACGAAACTTCAGTGACAAAGTTAGTTCATAATTATGTAATCAGTAGGCTTTATTACTGTAATGCATTTTATTACACTCTTGCTGCATATCAGTTTAAGAAAAGAAAATACAATACAGTAGAGCCGTTAGATTGATAGTTGGCTTCTAACTGAGAATGAATTACACCAATTCTTATTCATCTACATTAGTTACTAATTAAAGCAAGAAATGTTTTCAAGATATGTGTCCCTAAATACTGGAAAACCAGAGTACCTAAGAAATAAATGACAATGCTATAATCCTGTGACTGGTGTATCTGTTCGCCATTTGTATGTAGCACAGAGGCTTAATGAGTCGAGGGCAAACAGAAATTGGTACTAGAGCCTTTACTCATTGTGCACCACGATTATATAATAAGCTGCCTGAAAATATAAAAGAAAGAGAAAATACAGATGCTTTCAAAAAGAAGCTGAAAACTCATCTATTTAGTACATGCTAAGATTCACAAGATAACATAATCAGTAACGAATATGAACTCTAAATCATTGAGGCTTGGTCTGGCAGGACACCCTAGGGGTATTGCCGCATCTTAAACACACCAGCAGTAAGAAAGTAAGTCTTTCTACTAACTCTGGTAGAAGGTAATATTTATGAAAACATAAAAATATAAAGTACAGTACAAGATATTTCATAATAAATCCCTTCATATTAAGCAGTATCCTGTTCGAGGCCACAACATCAGCAAAAGAAGCCTCCTCCAATTTTTTGTTTGAGGCCAAAGTCTTAGGTGGAATGAAATTCCTGGGGTCAAGTAATGAGAAAGTAACTCTGATTTTTTACTGATGTAAATTGGATCCCTGGTTATTCTGTTAGTAAATTTGCTTCAAAGGAGTATTTGGTCAAGATACAGAAGCCTACTTTTCATTACAGTGTCATCGACAAATTCTAAAGTTTTTTCTTCTAGCAAAATAGGCGCTCTGGTCATAACTACAAAGTAAAGAAAATTACACGAGAACTTGCACTTATATCTCAAATCACAAACATTTGTTCACATTCACAGTCATGCATGTGATATATAGTATTTCCAGGTAGTAGGTTGGCCCATGGCACCATCTGCCCGTTGCAATACTACACCTGAAGGGGCTGTTGGACTTAAATAAGACTGTCCAGGACAGTTCGATGTTAAGTGTTCCTTCAGTTACGGTTCTCTGTCTATGCCTACATCAACACCGAATATTACTGGATATTCGTTGCACATGTCTTATTATCCCTTCACATCTGACAAGTCACAATACACTCCCTATCTCTGGTTCTCTCTATGTTTTCTTCGTACACAGGCCTGATGAGGGTAGATTTATTTATTTTGTTTTGCCCATCCTGGTGTCACAAAAAAAAAAAAAAAAAAAAAAAAAAAAAAAAAAAAAAAAAAAAAAAAACGAAGATGAAGCCAATGATAAGTCTTGAGTATAAAAGGTATAAAATTATCTAGCAATTTTTCTTATTAAAAGTACTTACCCCAGATAGGTACTCATTAATACTAGTGAAACTAGTACCGCCATCATCTTTCAAGTGTTTAACAAGTCGTACATAATCACAATAATCTGGAATGTAAACCATCACTCCAATGCGCCGATTTCCCTTGTACTGTGGCAAGACTTCATTCACAAAGTACTTGAATCGCGCATCAGGATCACGCATGCCAACAACACGAGTCAAAATTAGTTCAGCCTCTGCAACAATTTCTTGCACTGTTCCAGCCTTCACTGCATTGAGAACCTTAGGAACATGTTAATATATTAATACAAGGGTGATCTTGTGACCTTGAAAAAAATAAATACTTAAAAGATCCAGTAATCTTGAAAAATAATTAGGGTAATATTAAACATTCTGAAGTCTTGGAAAAATAAAATATTTGAAAGATCCTACAGACTTTACCAACACAATACATCTGAGAGCAAACAAACTAAACAAACAAACTTTATTTTCCATTTCAGTAAAATGGGTATTCGTCAGCCAGGGCAAGCCCCAACCCCCCCACTGTGGTGTCCAACCACAGCAGTTCCTGCCAGTAAACAGCTTAAACTCTCGGTCTTGGACGGGAACCGATCTTTCGACCTCGTGAATGCGAAGCCAGCGCGATACCACTGTACTAGCCAGCAGGCTACAAAAATAAACTAAACAGATCTAGAGGCAAAGGGAAAATATACGGAATATCGTCACATCTTGACAAATACCAAATTTCCGAAAAAGTCTGTGACTAAAAATATTAGGTATCAATTAGATCATGAGGCCTTGACATACATAGAATATCTGAAAGACTCTGTAGTCTCCAAAATTTTTTTGAAAAGATCCTGTAGTCTTTTCAAAACTAAAAAACTGAAAGATGACATGTTCTTGACAATTATCAAAAAATTCTAGGGTCTTGACAAAAAATATAAAATACTCTGCGACCACGACAATAAAATAATACGTGTAAGATCCTGTGGCCTTAACATAAATAAATCATCTGAATGAATCTATCATCCTCAAAATAATAATATACAGTAGTGTCCCCAACCCATGTACGCCTGTTCCCATGAACAAATTTGACCCCATATCATGAACAAAAGCCAACCCACGAACACCCATGTGTTGGTCAGACAACCAAGTTTCCCGCTCGCAGTTCTGCATTGCTGTGTAGTTTGTTCGTGATCTGTTAGTAGTTCTTGCTGTATTTTCCATTGCTTTGCCTTTAAGCTAGGCCTTGTTATGTCTCCTAAGAAAGTTAAAAGCATTAGTGATAGTGGCGTCAAATACCCTAGATGCATAACAGTAGAAATGAAGAAAGAAATACGGGAACTCTCCTTCCAAAAATTAGGCCCCCTCCCCCCCCTATCCACGTAAACCAGCAACAATCATCCACAAAGGTAAATACAGTACTGTTTCTTAGCTACAATATTTGTTTCTAACCTATGTTATTAGTGGGAGAATGAGAGAACTTTTTCTAAGTATTGGGCTTTGCTATTATATACAGGGTATCAACTAGTGTATACAATTGAATATGTACACCTTTTATTTTAGTAGAGTAGATTCCTTTCTATTATTGATGTCATTTTCCTTTTACAGATAATATACAGTACATACAACCTGTATTATATTTCATGTTTATGTTCATTAGAAAAGTTTTAAAAAGAAAACTTAAAGTGACTAGGAACAACTTACTTGAACATAACATGCTTTTCGATGGGAAAAATTAATCCGACCCAAGAACAGTTTTTAGAATTAAGTTCATGGGTTGGGAGTACTACTGTATCTAATTAAAACTGTGGTCTTGACAGCATAAAAGTCTGGAATATCTTGCAGCCAAGTCAAACTAATCTATTCAAAAGATCAAGTATATCTAACAAAATAAATAAAAGCGAGAGCCTGCAGTCTTGACAAAATAAAAACAGTAAATTTCATATAGCTTTGAAAAAAATACACAGCAAAAATGGTGAGGCAGCCCTGACTACAATGAAATATCTAATAGATCTTGTAACCTTAAAAAAAATTATATTAATTAAAAGATCAAAAGTCTAGACATAAATTATCTGCATAATCCTGTGGCTTTGAAATGAAATCTGAAAGATCACATGAACTCCGACAAATATTATCTGATTGGTCCTGAGTCAACACATAAATAAGACATCTTAAAAATTCTCTGGCTTTGACTAAAGTTAAGATACGTAAGTAATCCTGTGGCAATGGGAAAACAAATCAAGATACTCTCGTCATGATAAAATATAATACCTGAAAGATCTTGCGGCACTGATGTAAGTAAAATACTTGAAATATCTAGCAGCCTTGACAAGAACAGTATATTAAAGAGCCTTGTTAAAAATATATGAGGGACCCTGTGATATAGACAGATAAAAAACATCCTAATGATCCCTTGACCTTCTGAGTAAATAATATGTGAGATCATGTGGCTTGACAAATACAAAGTAACAGAAAGATCAGGTAGCTTTGACAATTTTTTCATGTTTGACACCAGGTCAGGCAAAGAAAATTACCCTCATCGAGCCAAGGAACCAAGAACATGTGAGAGAAAGAGGAACAGAGATGGGGAGTACTGAGACTTGTTAGATGTGAAGGAATTATAAGACAAATACGCCAGAATATTCGGTGTAAACGTAGGCTTTAAATGTATGAAAGATCTTGTGGCCATGATGAAATAAAATATCTAAAAGGTCTTTATCACAGATGACAAATTTTTTCTCCTTGATCCCTATAAAATCATAGGCAAATGGAATAGCATAATATTTTTTTGTAATCTGATAGAACAAAACTTTGATAATAAGTACTGTAAAGACAAATATGTCAGTTAACTTCAAAATAAAAGTAAAGTACACACATGACTAACCCAATTAACAGATAAACTTGATTCACCAGTGACTAGACATGCTATCTTATTCTAGAAATTTCACAGAGAAATAACTAAAGTGAATATTGAAGCATAACTATTTTGCTCTTTACATCCAGCAATATACCATATAAGTAAGCAGTGAAATATTTATGCATTTGCAAAATCCGTGGCTTTACAGAAACAATCAGCAACATGTGACATCATGCTGAAAAAATATATGATAAAATTCATAATATTAATACCTGCACTCTACCAGTAAAGGTTTTGCATTTATTAATCACAGCTCTATTATGATCGATATGTGTCGATGCGAACAGAACAGTCTGTCTATACATAGCTGCATAACCATCCAGAGTCCACATGCGAATTCGACTAAGGTCTGTGTCCAGTTTATGTATGTTGTGAGGAGGTTTATTCATAAATTCCATCAATATAAGGATGTGTTCCCAATTCTGCATAAGTAAAACATCAGCCTGAAATAAGAATAAACACATGTGTATAACGGTTAATCAATAGGCCAAAATCTAATTACCCGGTATATAACTAAATGTTCTTATGTATATTTCATATTTGAATACTGTATGCATCTAATGTTCTCTACAGAGCCGGTTTTAGGAAATTTCTTTGCACAGAATAGGAAGTATTTAAAAAATAAGGTATGGTTTTGGAATTTAACATTGCTCTGATTACTATACATCATGTTAATAATTAACGAGGGGAGGATTATACTGTATACTCTATCCTGTCTTCGTATTTTTTCTTTCATTGGCTGTGGCCACCCTAACAATCACAGTGGAAGCAGGCAACAGGTTTATTAAAAAATTACTGGATATTTCCATCTTAATTACAACCATTATTTTTTCATACATACTACCTTTACATGAATCCAAAGGATGACTTCAATCAAAGGAAAGAAAACGAAAAATTTATTGGCAAAAATATAATATAAAGTACTCCCTTTCGTATTTTTAACCATAAACATTCACTCACAGTCATATTTTGGCATCCCATATACCGTACAGACTTAGTCTCCATCTCTATACACTTGTTGCAATCTCTTGAAAAAGGGATGGCTGAGTAAAAGTACACATTCACTCAACTGAGAAAACTCAGCTCATTTCATTTGTTCTACAAACATGCTACCAGTTTCCTGCCTTTGAGTCTCACTCATTGTGCAACTTTGCACTAGGTTTTTGGTTGAAGTTTTTTTACCAGATGTCCTCACATAACCTAACTGTTTGTGGGAGAAAATCTTTTGAAAGGATGACCAATCCCCTCGCTCTGCCCCAATTAGTTGACACATACCACATGTTGGCGTGGTATTCTTGTATACTGCCACAGGAACAAGAGAGAAGAAAATACAGAGTAAGAGAGAAAATGATAATGAACCATGGATTCATCAAAACATATCTCTGCCCTAAGTCCAAGATCACCTACAAATAAACAGTATTTTGATGGAATATTTGAAGATAAACTTTATCTAACTATACATTAATTAAGGAAATTGGAAAAAACCTAGTGGAGACAGCAGCAATCTGGGGAAACATTAGTGATGGCTTTGAAAATTAGCAATAGATATATTGTGCAAACAAGACAGTGTGCACATGATTAAGGATGTATAGTTGAATGGAATTATATTTCTCATTATATTTTTATGTGTTTGTTGTCACACTGCTGATTGTGGTAGAAGGCAACAGATAAACAAGTACACTCTTACCTGATCAATAATCAAAACTTCAATAGATGTTAGAAAATCAATTTCATCTGATTCAAGATCTGTGGTTCCCATCAAACATCTTAGCCCAAGTGGAGATGCTATGATAATGTCAGATTCAAAGAAGCCAGTGTACAGCTGAGAAAAAAAGATTACTTTTTTAATCCACAAATAGTCTGTGCTGGGTTACCTTGTTTCGTCTGGGAGTAATAAAAAATTAACAGGTCCAATATGAACATGATTGGTATACTAACTATTACACATATTCTAAAATACCTTTTGAAAATATCAAAAACTAAAGCACTAAGTTGGTACAGATGAAGATATATTACACTGAATACACTTATAACGAATACCCAGTAAAAGAATTGTGAAGTGGCTCTACACGTTGGATTTACTAGGTATTTGTACTAGAGGCAAGCCAGAAGGAGATGGAAGGATATGGTACGTCAAGCTTGTCCAAATGGAGCCTTGACATCCAAGGGTGTGATATGTTTGCATATGAAAAAGTGAGTTAGTGCAAAGTGCAATACAACCTAGTCTGGAATATGTAAGCAAGATACATCAAGCCCTCATAATGGGGCCAGGGCAAATCAAGGAAACCTGAGGCTCGCACAGGAAGTTAGCACTCACAGTAGTTAAACTTATCACTACAGTGATGGGCATAAGTGAGTGAATTTATGATTTGAGCGCTAAAAACAAGCTTGATTATTTCTATAATCTTACAGTAATCTCCCTGTAATTATAGCCATTCTCTTCATCCTAGTATGACAAGGCAATATGAATAATAAAAAAATATTTACTATGTGTTTTATCTTATTCTCCACATATCATAAGAAACATTTAAAATGGCTAGGAAAGATTGGGCCGACAAAACCTCCCTCCCAAAAATATGTGGTAAAAAACAAACAAATGAGGATAGGATGTGTAAGGTATGTTGAAGCCCTGCTACTTCGATTCTTTTGTTGTAGTTTTGGCAAATCTATTGAATAAATACAGTATAAACAATGACTCAACCCGAGTACCTGAAGTGGCATTCAAACAGATAATTCTGTGTTTGCATCACCAGACTGAATCATTTCTTGAAGATGTTTTACAATTCAAAATTGTAAAATGCTTCCTCTTCTGCAACATTCCCGAATGCATTTAAAAATACTGTATATGATACTGGGGGTCCCCAGTTTACGGCAGGGTTCTGTTCCTGACAGCTGTCGCAACCCGATTTTCAACGTAAGTCAGAACACACCTAAATATGAACCTAGGTCCCCTACCAATGCTAAAAATAAATAATCTAAAACATAGAAACATAATCTAAGTTCTTAATCTAAGACATAAAAATAGTAAAAGTACACTATATACTATTGTTTACCTTTACTCCTGCGGCTGGCATGCCTCATCAGCCCCATATCCAAGTTAGGAACCTTCACATTTCAGCATTTGGCTCTATACCCATACGTGTCTTTAACACAATATCAACATTTATTGCATTACCTGTACACATCAAATATGTACCAAAGTCTAGATCTAGGAATTGTATTAATAACAATATTACTGATTACAAGTCTACCGAATAAAATCAATCAAAATTCTACTACTCTATAATAGACATATTATAGCATGGTTGTAAAGTTTCCTACTTACATATCATATCTGCAATTCATATTATAATTATTAAATAAAAAAATAAAATTGCTATTTAGAATTAAATAACTATTATTACGTCTACAATACATATTACACTCATACATATAAAATAATACAGATGCATTCTCTGAAACAATACTTGCAAAATGTCTATAGTATACAATATGATATAAATATTTATGTATCTATGGCTGTGTTTGGTAATTTTATAAATAAATTCAATATAATTCCTTCATATAACCAAATACATAAACAAATAAATAAATAAAGCCAATAACTTCATATATATGAATACAACAGTGATGCTAGCTGTGTATATGTCTGCCGCGCTCACAAACTTTTCAGAGTGCAAAATATGTATTTACCACACAAGCCTGGTAGGTAAAAAAAATAGATTTTCTAATAATTTATGGGTGTCTGTCATAACGGCGGAACATCATAACTCGGGGACCACTTAACCCTGGGGCTCCCTGTATGTTCAAGATCAGTAGAATAACAAGGAAATATGAAACAATAATAGGTAAGAGAAGTTGGAATATAGAACCAGAAGAAAAACTGAGTGGAATACGTATACAGTATATAGATAGTGCGAGAAGGGCGATGATATTCTCTTCCCTAATTATTTAGTTTACCATAAACATGATGAGGATGCATGAAACCCTGATATCTCCAATCTTTGTGCAGCTGTGGCAATTTCACTGGCTTTAGCAAGATATGACATCACAATGAGGAAAAAGTAAAGATGGTGGTCAACATGCAGCTGTCTATGGTGGGAGGAGGCAATATATACAGAATCTCCCCTACTTAAGAAGAACCGAGTTACAAACATTCACAAATATGAACAAAAACCTACCCATTAGCTACTCATGTATTATGTATATATTACTCTACTGTAATGTATTATTACATTATTAATACTGTATCAAAATTCATTAATTATGCATACTTCATTATTTACGTAGTAGTTAAGAATCATCAGAGAAGACTGTAATAATTACCTGTGTTGGTTCGTAACTAAAATTAGTGGGGGTACTGCTTCAGAAAATTTTCAGCCATTGTTTTAATATTGTGTAATACGAAAGAAATATATATATGGTAAATTTATAAATAAACTTGATAAAATTCTAAAAAAAACAAGAAAAAAATACAGTCTACTATTTTCTATAAAATTTCACGGTTCTTTTTAATCTTCATGTTATGCTCATTGATTGAAAGTCTGTATGCCTCACAAAGTTTCTCCTTAATATTTTACGTTTCCTAAAAGTGACAGTGAAACTACATTTTCAATGTGCTTCTTTGACTTCTCTTGTTTATCAGTTTTTTCTTTCATTTTCTCTATATTTCTAAAACCATCTTTTGTCTATGTTACATCACCTCAAAACTGCAAACACGGGAAGCAAAACAATGCATGATATACTTCACAGCCACAAAGCCAAATTTTTCTTTGGTATCATTCAGATTTAAAGCTAAGAATATACTTCTTGTTGTTGCTTATTCCTGGCTGAGATATTTGAATATCAGGTATTGAAAAGCCTCTTTTCTTAACTGTAACTTTCTCATAGAGAGACAACTATGAAAACTTAAGCTGTTGAAGTTCACTTACAGTCACAGAACTTTTCTTTTCTTGGGGATGAAAGGAGGCATTGTTTAAATTATTTAAATTTTCTGTAAAATAAAAGAACCAAAAAAAATTATGAATGACATAGACTAATTGGAAGTATAATACGCATCTAATTCTACACTTTATTACATGCAAGAATATGGTACAGTTTTTACGCACAACACACGCTAAGTCAAAAAGAAACACTACCTTACACTTGCACAACAGGGTCGGCACTGCGAGAGCAACAGTACTTTCTTTACCTAGTGTGCAGCTTCTAATTTTGGACATTTGCGCATGCGCACAACAGCCAAACGTCGCGTAGCTGGAATTGTAAAGCGCACAGTTCCAAACAAAGACTTTTGTAATAATTTCATGAACTAGGGGATGGCTACGGACATTAAGCTTAAGAATTATATATTGTACAACCATAAAGAAATGATTAAAGAAAATAAAGACTCATCTTATTGAATGTTATCGATAATATTTAGTGAAAATAGGGGGTGCTGCAGTTCCGAAGTGCCTATACACGAGCCACCACTATATTATTAAACAAGGTTCCAGTACCCATTGTTTCAGATATCTCTGTTGAAGAAAGTGATAGAGATTCTTCTCCCAAAGACGAAGACCAGGAAGTTCCCAACATCTATTTTCACAAAAGTATCTTCAGCAAAGATTGCTCTATACTTGCTATGCCTTGGTGCTTTTCCAATGTTAGTTAAATATTAAATGGTAGTTAAGAAATCTCTAGATATTTCTTATGTTGGTGAAGCAGCAGTGTGTCACACCAAGTACAAAACAGTCTTTGCTGAAGAAACTTTTCTGGAAAAGTGTTTTCAGCTCGTATTCGAAGACAAAAGGTATTTCACTGCTGAAGACAGTTCTGGAGAAGAGCTATTAACTCTATGGGAGGATATTCTCTCTATCACTCTTTTCAACGAGGATATTTGAAACAAAGGGTCCTGGAACTCAGTGTAACAAATTCAGTCTCTTTGGTGCTTAACCAATATATATACAATACTGTACATACAAACTATCAACTTATGAACATATTAAAATTCATTACTACTGAGTACTTTAAGTTTTAAGTAGTAGTTAAGTGTCTTTAGCCTAAGTACAGTGCTGTACTGCTTATGTATGTACTGCACAGTACTTTTTTTTACCTGAACAATTCTACTTACAAATGGACATCTCCAATCTAAATCGTTCGTATGATAGGGAGTGATTGTATATGAAAAATAAAAAAAACAGATGGTGTCTGCAGCATAAATCAGACCTTTACATTCCAACTGGAGAATGGTAATGTTCAAATTAGCACCAAATTTGAATGGATTCAAATAATTAGATACGCTGAGGAAACTACTTGTTAACTCTATTCATTATGACTCAGAGGCAACTTCATATGAATGTGCAAAATGCATATTGGAAACACAAACGTCAACATTAATGAGGTATTTCGAGAATTTATGACATGCATACATAAGTCTGCGATATAAAATTATATAGAAAATATAAAAGAGGTATGAATAGGACTACTTCACAAACAGAGATGTCGAGCCTTGAAGTAGGAGACCTTACTTACTTTCAAAGTTTGTTTGGTCACTTTTATTCCTAGCTTAAATTCTTCATTTGAATTGCCTGTAAATATTTCATGAAAATCTTCACCTCTGTTTAGTTTTTTCATTGGTTCTTGGTTCTCCTCTGGGCCATATTCTTCATGGAATCTACTTTGCCTTAGAACGTCGAAATTCTTACCATGCAATAATGCAGACATAATCTCAACCACTCTGTGTGACAAATGAAATGTGTCTCAGACTACTGCTATAGATTAAATTTAATTTGCAACTGCTAAACTTAAAAATATATGTACACCAGATTAAATTCAGTTTTTTCTACCATTACCCTATCAAGATTCTTAATACTGTGTAAATAAAAATTCTAGTCAGAGTCAATTTAATACCTCTTTACTATACATTCCCTTCATACCTTTTACATTTTCACCCACAACAAAGTCTTCTTTCTTTATTGCCTTTGTAGATATTTAGTAAATGCGACCTAAATCACTTGTCATTTATCAGTAAGTCCCTGCTTCATTATTACACTTGTGTCGATACCTGTGTACTCATTCATACGTATTCCACATAATCAACCAGCAATACTGGTACTCCTTCAACTGCATGCCTCAAGTTTCCTTACACTCTGTTCTCTCTCAATCTGAGGCAACATAATCTTTCCTTTTATAAGTTTCATTCAGTATTATAATGTCCAGTTCCACTTCTGTTCATGAAATTTCCTTCTCTACTTCACCTCTTATACTCAATCTATCTACCAACTTATATTTTCCTCTTAGCTTTCTCTCACTCATTACTTTAATATCAAGTTTCTCCTCTCAAAATACTTGCCAAAGCATACATCTTTTATATTTCACAAGCACTTCTACTCTGTTTCAGCACCAATACTTTCAGAATTCTCTCTTCAAAGCAGCTTACATTGCCCATTTAAATCTGTTTAAATCTTTTATATAATATCAAGTTTCCAGTATTCTAATAATAATCAGGATTTTATATAATTTCTAATCAACACACACCATGCTAAGCACAACCGAATGTATGGTCAAATGAAGAATAATTTAATTTTAGTCACGCTGATCCTTTACAATAAAAGACCCCATATCCTGCTAAAGCTAGCCAGGTGGTGACTGCCAACCAGTAGAAGGGAAGTGGCAGGATTTACCTTCCATCAGCTGTTCTGCAGCAAGATAAAAAAAATCAGGGAGAGGGGGACTGGCAACCAATCCAACTCCCATCCCTATTGTTGGCTCATATAACATGCAGGGAACACAAGGGAGGAAAGATTTCTTCCCCAATATCAGAAATGTTCCTTTAGCTAGTTCTTACAGCATGTAAGGAATACGACAACAGGATTCTTTATCCTCTAATTCTAAGGATAAGCAGTATATACATATGAATTACTATGTGACACTATTTTCCCTAATGCTAACAATGTATTACAGGAAAGTTAAAATAAAAAAGTTTAATTTTTTAGCTTGGAGACAACTATAACATTGATAGAAATGAATAAATAATCATTTGCTTGTGAATATTGCATCTTTCAAAATTTTTTACTGTCAGATATGAGACATCATATCCTGCCAAGGTATGCAAGGTGACTACAAATGAAGCAGAGAATTGAGGTAGTAAGCATCATAATAACCTTGTCATCCTTCTCCCTTAAATAATTTCTAATCAGAGAACACAATAAAAATTGAGGTGCGAGTATCAATTCTGCTTGCTTACTACAACACGAAGGGATATGAATATGACATTGTTTCTTTCCAATTTTTAGGGATATCCCATGTAGCAATATCCTACAACACAAAGGAAATTTTAATTCTGAATGCATTCTCTCGAATCATGACATAATGGTTTTGAGAATAATAAAATAAGAGCATTATTGTGTCTATTCAAAATGTTACGTACCTGTATGCTGAGTGTTTAAAAGGAAGAAGAATTAGGACTTTAGGCCTGGTATAGCCTTGATCCCGATAACACAAATCTCTTTCTTTTTTATTTTTCTTTGCTTTACTTTTCTGAAGCTTTGAATTGTGTCTCAAAACCTTTTTTCTGGTCTTCAGTACATGATTTATCACATGCACTGCATAGACTGTTCTAATCTCTTCATATTTTTCATGGGTAGCTTCTGGATAATAGAAGTCGGAATAATTTGAGAGGATAGCAAATATTTCTTTTTGTCTCTCTGTGAATCCTGTACTGCAAGTCTCTTCATTAAGTATGGAGACATTGTTCCTTAAAGGCTGAAGAATATGGCAATCAGCTAAGTTATAGTTCTTGCTACTAGGTGGTTTGGGAATTGACCCTATGTTTGGCAGGATGCTGTCACCCTCATCATACACAAGTAGCAGTGGCTTTGGTTGGTTTGCCTTAACTTGTGGTAGATCAAACTTGATTCTCTTCAGAATTGGCCATTCCTCAAAAGAGGATGTCCAAAACTCACTCTTTTGTACCATTTCTGCTGATTCAGCATCTAAACTTAGTTCAAAATGTTTGGAAAATGGGTCTTCTTTTTCCAGTGTCTCATCAGCGTCATCTTCTAAGTCCTCATCATTTGCTTTCTGAAAATATTAGCGTTGTCTTTAATCTCTAAAATAATAAGTTTAACAAACTGATTATTATCTTTCATTCCTTAATTCATCTAAAAAAGCAACAAAATAATTTCTATAACTTAAATTAAATAAAATCAGCTAACCAGAAGTATCTCCATTCAGTATATTCAACATTTAAAAATCTAGCACCTCACATATGAAAAGTGAAAACACTGAAAAAGTTATATTTGTTGGTGATATCATTGCCTATGGATCAGGGATATGGAGGATCAGCAACCACTTTGTTTTCCTAGGGTGTAAAACTCTGAATACGGTTATGATGGATAGGTTCCTTGCCTCTATATTGAAGGGGAGTCAATATATATCTCGCAGATCTGCTTTTTGCATGTGAACTGCGTAGTTTCCCTATGTCCTCTTACTGGTTTCTAGGAGGACCAACCTTATTTTAAATTTACTGAGACAACAAAAACATTATGTCTGCATATTGGTGACAAGAAAACAATCAATGCTGATAGAGAAGGGAACCTCTTATAATTACAGGGGGTCCTCGGTGTACACTGTCCTCAAGTTACGAAGTTTCATGGTTACAACACATCTCCCATAAATTATTTTGCTTCTGTTTTTATTGTTTTTGGCCAGTAAAATGTCTCCCAAGCATAAGGCAGATTCTTCTGATGGCAATGTTTTGGAAAAACAGTGAAATGCATAGTAAAAGGGAGAAACTTTACTACTGCATTAGCATAGGTGCTTATTTAGGTGTGTTATGACTTACACTGGAATTTGGGTTTCATCACATTTCCAGAATGGAACTCTGACATGAGATGAAGACTCTCTGTACTACACAAGAAATATATGTACACATCAGATACTATAAGGAAGAAGCTGTCCAAGGTGCCTTTTTCTGATAAGAGTGGAATAAAAGGAAATTTTACCACAACATTTGGCAATACACTCAGCTCGTTTATTACGTAATGTTATAATATGCGAAATTGGAATAACGCTCCCAAAAATTAATGGTAAAAAAATACGAAATACACGAATACGCCCGCGGAAAAAATTTGAAAAAAAAAAAAAAAATTTCATTTTAGTAAATGAGCGACCGCCTTGGAGGCACTTTCCCGCAATGCTGCCATGTGCTTCAGTGTCTCTTTACCCAGCATACTGCATAGATATATCACTTATTCTAACTGTGTTTGTGTTTCCAGTGCTTTTTATATTACAGATTATATATTGTACTATCATGGCCAGTAAACGCCCAGGAAAAGATTGTGGAAGTGCTTCTACTCCCAAAAGAGCAAGAAAGGCAATTAAACTTGAAGTAAAACTTCAAGTATTGGCCCGTTATGAGCGTAGTGAGAGTATGGCAGCTATAAAACTGTCAATACAACACAGTGAAAGTACATTGCGCACTATCCGTGAAAATGCGGAAAGAATAAAGAAAAGTGCAAAAGCTAGTGTTAGTTTAACCGTGAAAATTGAAAGTAAAGCTCTATAATTGCTCACCAAGCTTGGTTATTGTTTTCTTATGGCATACTTCTATGGTACCTGGGCCCCTCACTTTCAGCCAATCATTTTCACCACAATCATTTTTATCACTTCCTGTGTTTACACCGAGGCTAACATCACCACGCGGGACCAAATCAGCTGATGTAGTAGGCAGAGAGATATCTTCACCAGTCATTGATTTGTTTATTTTTCAGTTTCTTACAGTCTATGTCTTTCTAATAACATTTCACGGGCTTTTAGCCTAGCTTGGAACTTTTCAACCGAGGCATTTTGAGTAAATAGCGTAAAAAACACACCAAAAATGATAAGCACTAGCTAGTAACTTAACAGCCAATGCAGTGCATAAGTTTACATGGGAATTAAAGGGCAACCAAATCAGATGAGCTCACCACAACACCTCGTACCACTCTTCCATCCCTAGTGACGAAGTTATCGTATAGAAACGCTTATTATCTAAGTCAAATTGATGTAAAATGCAACACAACGAAAGGATATCAAAACATCGTCAATTATGACATTATTTTACTACGAATACTTACATTAAAGGGCAATTCTTTGCTGTTTATAGTTTAGATAGAGCCCTTTCCTTTTACACCTGGCACCAGCACACGTTAAAGTTGCCAGAAATTAGTAAAACAGCATATCGTCCTTTTCACCCCCTCCTAACCCAGGGTGTCCCCTTAAGTTTCATATTCTCGATCGTATATTATGGAGAGAATGGAGAAAATGTTATGTATGTGGATAAGCATTAAGAACAAACAGCAAACAAACTTGCTGTATAATATCGTCAAGGAAAAATCCCCATCGTATATAGAGTGAGTACACCTGTGTAATTGTTTATGTTTTTTTGTTATATTTTTAATACCAACCCACAGTATTATATTCAGTCTTTGCATAATAAAAAAATTAGTTTTCTAGTCTTGCTTTTCATTTTTTTTATTAGCTTTATTTATTTTTGCAGCTAGGGGTTGGTTCTCCCACTTCCTCCTCTTCTCCTACCGCTTATATCACCTGCTTGTCGTCTGTTGCTCACCGTATATAGAGTGAGTAGAATGTGTATAATTTTTTTATTTACATCATTACTGTAATTCAGGCATTGCATATTGAAAAAATTAGTTTTCTAGGCTTACTTTTGTTAATTGTTTTTTACGTTTGCAGATAGGGGTTCATTCTCCTCTTCTACCGCTTATGTCAAGTGCTCATCGCCACCACGCTCATCCCATGCCTGTTGCTCACCGTATATAGAGAGAGTAGAATGCGTTTCACATTCAGGCATTGCATACTGAAATCTTTTTTTTAGTTTTTTAGTCTTGCTTTAGTTATCTTTTATTTTTATTTTATCTATATTTACGTTTGCAGATAGAGGTTTGTTCTCCAGCATCCTCCTCCTCTTCTACCGCTTAAGTTACGTGCTCACCGCCACCATGAATGTCCCAGTGTATGCCTGTTGTCCACCACAAAATATAGTATGTTAATTTGCTTACTGTACAGTAAATATGAATATCTTTTATACTCTTATCTATATGTTTTACAATAAAACTAGCTAAAGGTCTTTCTGCTTTGTTATGTACTTATAAAATATGTTTTACTCATCTTATATCTTTGGTATAGTGTGTCTATGTATGGTTGTGAAAAGTATCTATGCCCATTATCATTGTTTCTTATGGAAAATGACTAGTTTCATTACGCGATTTTTACATTACACGTCACTTCTGAGAACCTATCTTCGCGATATTCCAAGAACTGGGTGTATTTCCCTTTGAAGAATTTTACACTATAACCTACAAAAGACATCATACTGCAGTAGATTTAAGGTCAGTAGCTCACATGCTGCTAATTCTGGTATTGTTAGCCAGAATGAAAACTATCATAATAAAATTCACGTGCATTTCATGTTTAATTTTCATATGCTTATATGTTTTCCATGTATGGTTTTTGTGAATTAGGATAGCTGTTATTTTTCCTCTTCCTCTGATTGTATCACATTTGGCCTTTCTTAATTATTGAGACACCTAACAACAATGCTATCCAAGATATACTGGAAGGAAGATGTAATCAGATAAAGAACAGAATAGCAATGCCAAATATTTCAATAGCTACCTTTTGTTAAACTCACAAATCCAAACATTATACTCAGTTCGTTTTTTTGCGCAAGTTTAAAATCCGTGAAATTGGAATAACGCCCCTAAAAAATAATAGTAAAAAAATACGAAATACACGAATAAAGCCCATGCAAAAAAATTAATGTTTTTTTTTCATTTTAGTAAATAATCGACCGCCTTGGAGGCACTTTTCTGCCATGCTGCCATGTGCTTCATTGTTTCTTTACCAAGCATACTGCGTGAATATATTGCTTGTTCTAACGGTGTTTGCGTTAAGGTTTGTATATCGTCAGGAAAAAAGCGTGCAAGAGCCCATCAGCTGATATGAAGGTGGCAAAACGTTTGCAGATAGAGGTTCGTTCTCCTGCATCCTCCTCCTCTTCTACCGCTTAATGCGATCGGATATTATGGAGAATGGAAAAAAAGCATTAAGAACAAACAGCAACCAAACTTGCGATACAATATCGTCAAGGAAGTAGCGTACGAGAGTGCATCAGCTGATATGGAGGCGGCAAAATGTTTGCAGATAGAGGTTCGTTCTCCCGCATCCTCCTCCTCTGCTGCCGCTTAATGCGATCGGAAATTATGGAGAAAATGGAAAAAATGCTAAGTACAGTATGTGGATGAGCATTAAGAACAATCAACAAACAAACTTGATATAATATCGTCAGGGAAATAGCGTGCGAGAGTGCATCAGCCAATACGGAGGCGGCAAAACGTTTGCAGATAGAGATTCATTCTCCCACATCCTCCTCTTCTTCTACCGCTTAATGCGATCGGATATTATGGAGAGAATGGAAAAAAAGCATTAAGAACAAACAGCAAACAAACTTGCGATATAATATCGTCTGGGAAATAGAGTGCAAGAGTGCATCAGCTGATACGGAGACGGAAAAACATTTGCAGATAGAGGTTCGCTCTCCCGCATCCTCCTCCTCTTCTACCGCTTAATGCGATTGGATATTGTGAAGAGAATGGAAAAAAGAATTAAGAACAAACAGCAAAAAACTTGCCATATAATATTATCAGGGAAAAAGAGTGCGAGAGCAAAAATGTTTGCTGAGAGGGGTTTGTTCTCCTGCATCTTCGTGCTCACTGCCACCATGCACGTCCCAGTGTATGCCAGTTGCCCACCGCATAATAGAGTGCATTAATCTGTTTACTGTACAGTAAATTTCTATATCTTTTATACTGTACATGTGAAAATCAGGTAATGTAACAAGTAATTTTCCATGAGAAACAATGATAATGGGCATAGATACATTTCAGAACCATACATAGACACACTATACCAAAGATATAAGATAAGTAAAACATATTATATAAGTACATAA